>JAODAL010001223.1:0-242835 GCA_025379985.1 Phyllomedusa bahiana | reverse complement strand
TTTTTTTTTTCCCCACTTTCTCTTAGGAGAGAAGATTGCTCCGGCAGAAGGTTTTTTTTTCCCTTTCCTTCAAAACTGCGGGGAACCGAGGAGGAAGAAGGGCGACGGAGCCAAGGGGGGGCATCTGAAATCTTTACTCTGATAATTACATTACAACCATGGTTTTCCTTATACAGGAGACAAAACTTTTTTTTCCCCCATCCCTGCAAAGCTTTTTCATTTTCCCTGCCACAGATAAAATTTCAAACCAGAAAGTGCACCCAATCACTCCGGGTTCAGTGTCCTGGCTTCTAAGAAACGTCGGGAACTAAGGGCTGTTTTAAATACTGACTTTCCACAGGGTTTCATTTTTTTTGATAAAAATATATTTAGAAAGTGATTAAGTACCCATTTGGAGGACCACCCCCAAACTTTAACCAAAAACCCCCTTAAAACACCCATTTGGGGGGGGCATAATACCTGTGGATAACTACCAAAAACAATCCAAACCCAACCCAGCAGAAGACAAAAGGGCAGGACTTTTTTCCGGGTTCATGACAATAATCACAAAAAGTTAGATATATTTTGTTTTTGGTTGCAACTTAAGGAAACATAACATTTTTTTTAAAATTTTTTTTTGTAAATAAAAAAATTAAACCATCTCTTAACTTTGAATGCACATGCCCAAAAGTTTTTTCCAATGTTTCAGTACTTTTTGCAGAACTTGCTGATCTCTAAGGGTATGTTCAAATGGCGTATTTGCAGGGCGTACTCCTTCACGTGATTGCGCTGCAATATACCCCCCGCAAATACATTAAATCAAAGCACTCATTGAGTGCTATGATTACCGGCTATTTCCCCATCTTCGGGGAAAGTAAAAGTGGATGGGGGCCGGCCAGAGCGCTTTAGAAGTACACGCTGTCCAGCAGGTACTTCTTAAAGCAGCAGGCATATAGCAGCCGCGCATGGTATGCTCCGCTATATGCTGGCGGAAATTTTAAAACAAACATACTCTAAAAAGGGGAGCTTAAAAAAAATTTCAAAACATGTTTTGACCCCCTCAATCGCCCCAAAAATGAAAGGGGGATCAATTTGATTTAAGATTTAAACAGTCCCCTCATAAAATTGTTTACATTTTGACATCATGAACCAAGACAAACCTTAAAAATGATAAAACAGTACCCACCTTGCGGGCTTTCAATAGGACAGTGTTGGACTGGGTGCCTAGCGCCCATCGGGGAGTTGATTGGGGACCCACCTTGCGCTCTTTCGGGCCCCGCTGGGATTTTTTTTTTAGGGGTCATCCAACGCTATGTAAATGATTACATCCCCTATACCTGCACTTTCCCTTTCGCATTTCTTTCTAAATTTTTTTTCCCTCTTTTGAAGGATTAATCAGTTAAAAACAACTACAGGTCTACCATGCCAAAGGGCTGCTGGGGCCCCATTCCCCCCGGGGGCCAGTCAAGGGGATGCATCAAATGGAAGGGAAACGACCTTAGAGTGTCACGTGCTTCACAGGTTCAACAAAGAAACAAGAGACGGAAGATCCAGAACAACATAATGAGGAGGACTAAAAATTTATTTGGGGTTTTGAGGATCAAACACCTTTTTGGGAAATTTTTTGCCATTAACCCCACCTTGCAAGATCAGAAAGTTGTGGAAAAAGTACTGAATCACTGAACAGTTGGATGTGTGCATTCTAAAGATAAGAGATAATCTCACTTTGTTCATTTAAAAAAAATTCTATAAATTGTATGTGTATCCTGAAATTTCAAAAGCCAAACATTCCACTCCCACGGACATGACAATCAAAAATTTTGGGTAAATCTTTGGCTTTCTGCATTCTAACTGGTTTATGGACGACCCAGAAAAAACCTTGAAGCTCCTGAATATAATGCAAAAAGTGTAATGTGGCCCCCCCGTTAAAAAATCTATCTTTTAAAAATTTTGGGGTGTTTTCAAAGTGGCTTTGGGGTTTTTTTGCCCCCCCTTTTGCAAAAAACACCTAGCTATTTTTTTTCTTTGCACCCTCATACATACAACTGAGAGTGATAGAATTCACATTGACCAAAATGTCAAAAAATAAGAGTAAACATCACTTAAAGGGTTTTCCCCCGCTAAAAAAGGATAAATTTTTTGTAATGATGGGACAGAAAAAAAAATAACCCTTTTTTGCAATGGTTTTTGTATTACCTAAAAAAATTTTAAAAATAGCACTATTAGCTAATCTGAAAGGGTCTAGACTAACCCCGGGGGGGGAACCCCCTTTCTGTGTTTGGCTGCCTAATTTTTTTCCCTGTGGCCCCCCACTCTCATACGGCCCTCCCTTTGAGCGTGTAAAAAGAAACTGAAACTGTTTTTCTTTTGCGGGTGCTGCATGTGTTATAAAGGCCCCTGACTCTCCCATGCTTCCCCCCATGAAGCTCTACTTTGAAAATTTTTGGGCAATTACTGATCATTTGTTTTTTTTGTGTACAGAGCTAATCTTTTTTTAAAGGGGGTTTTGTCCCCACCACTTTCTTCATATCACTTCAGTCCTGTTTCCCCTTGGTTTCAATTTGAATTCAAAACGGTTTACCGGCTTCCACTAGGTTTGCGAGAGCCAGGCTGTAGAAACCCATGCTGGCACCCTTCAGGGTAGACAAACAGGTCTGTAGCATAGCGACCTGAGGAGCTGGTGAAAGCCCATACAAGGGGGCCCAATCCAGAATAGGTGGACATGTTAAATGGACACAAATAGAAAAGTGACTTTTTTTTCAAGATTTTTTAACATAAAAAGAAAACCTTGAGCGAAAAAACCCCTTTAATGTTTTATTCACTAAAGGGTTTTCAGCCCAGGAATACATCACTCCGCTCCCCATAATCAATAACGGTAGCAGAAACCACGTTTGTTTAAAAGCTTTTTTTCCTAGTAGAAAAACCCCTATGTTTTTTGTACTTTTTATGTACAGTTTTTTTTTTAGAGATATATGGGAAAAAATTAACCTTTGTGGTCATGAAGGGGCAGAGGTTTAGTTATTCAGTAATAAAGCAGGTCTGTTGTCTACAGCATCTTAGAGATGCTTCTAGAAAGGGGGCGGAGCTGCATACTGATAGGCCCCTCCCTGTATCCAGGTAGAGAAGTGACAGTTTGAAAGGGACTGTTGAAGGGGGACACACGGCCTCCTTTCAACTGTCTAGCACACAGTGTCAAACTGCCCCGGCCCCACCTTTTGGAAACACAACTCCCACATGCATTTGTAAATCAAAACAGGGGCGTGAGGGAGTGTAGTTTCCCAACAGCGGGGGGCCCCCGGCATTTACACCCCTGGCTAGCAAAGACTGTCTTTTTTGCCCATAGCAACCAACTCAGCAGCATTCCTATACTGAATTGCTACAGGCTACAAATACAGTCTTACTGCGAGACACTTTTCATAAATGAGGCTCACAGTTGTCTTGTGTACTAAGACCTTACATCTGAGACTAGGGGAACTGGCTTCAGGCCTAGCCTAGCACAACCCTGCAACTGCCAGTTTGCTTAGGAAGATCTGGTTTCATACCACACTGATGAGATTACAGACCCATAAAACTTGAATTTGGTCATTGATAACTGCAAACATTTTGGAGAATTAAGGCTTGAGAAGCCTAAATGTAAGCAAAAAAAAAAACAAAAACCATAAGATCAGCACAGTTACCCCTTGTACCTCCTATGCAGAAAGACAGTTGTGACCCTTTTAAATGTATTGCCTGTCTATGGTAAAATTGAGTTTAACAATCATTCATCTAAGTCCTGCCTTAATGCATTTGATGAGGCCAACTGCCTTTATAATAATACTATGGTAGTCTGAATTACAAATGTTATTTCCTATATCCAGATATAGAGAGTAAAATCACAACAGGAAAGCTTCCCAGTAGCATTCATCATTGTTTAGCAGGGTCCTTCAACACGAATTGTATCCATCCCTTTTGCTAAGATCAGGGGAAAATATCTCTTATTCTACCATGGGCTTGAAGCTTGCAAAAGAAAAGAAGTTTTTCTCCGGGTGTTCAAAACTCAGTAAACCAGAAAATGGGTGAAGCAGTGATATAAGAGGAGAGCTGACACTTATCAATCCCTACCAATTTTTCAATTTAATATACCCCCATACAAGATCAAACTACTCCACTGTATAGTTTTAAATTTTATAAGAATTTATTACAATTTTTTTTTTAAGCGACCAATCCTATAAAGTTTTCCTTCCTGTTATTAGACCTTCATCAGATGTGTCGCTCTCTTATAATGTAGTAGATATGAAACCGGTGATCCTTGAATAGAATAAGTACTGGCCGCAGCTCAGTGGTGCAGAGAAGAAATCACATTCATACACCAATAAAAACCCAAAAAAAACACCCCGGGATGAAAAATCATCCAGGGTGTACCTAGGAGACAACTACCATTAATATTTACTTACTGTGCTCCCCATTATCACGTGAGAGTAAGGGAGGATTGGTTGAAGTGACTAAGGACTTCATGATCAGGAAATATGACTCCCATGCTCTCCTCTGCTCCCTCTGGGTTTTTGCACATGCAGTATTTCATGTAAGCAAAATGCTCACACAAATGTAGCAGGCCAAATCCTTGCCCCCATGGACCGTGGGTAAACTAAAAACACCATAGTGCCCCCTATTTTTCATGCTTTAAAAGTGCAAGGTGGTCCTAATAACTTCACAGCTGCCACTTTGCCACATAGAGAATCATCTGATGTTGTAAAATTTACCCGGGTCAATGCAACACATTTTATGTAATATTTCTATCTGTAATAGAACAAAATCTGGCCATTTTAAGATTAAAATAATCATATTTTTACTAACTTCCTTCATAGATTTTGGTCACAAAAAAGGGCCGTGAAATTTGAGTCTGATACAGAGGACAGCATCAGTGATGAATATGTCCATCAGGTGAGGGGCCCCACTTTTTCTCCAGTGTTGCCAAACTCTGGGTTTCATGCTGTAATTAGTGGGGCCGTGCATTATGGATTTACACGTTCCATTTTTTTTAATTTGTTTTTTCAAAAGTGGTTTGGGTTATGAAATCAAGGTTCATACACTTAATTCCAAGGTCTTCATGGGCCTTAAAGGGGACCTTTCACATGGTTAAAGCCCCCCTTGCTGAGGGCAGCACAAGCATGTCAGCATGCGTGTCCACGCTGTGCCCCTTATTCTGTAAGATGCAGCAGTTTTTAAGCATTTACCTCTCAAATCTTTTCAGAGAGGGTTTTGCTCCCCACCAAAGGATAGCCCCGCCCACTACAGTTTTTTCCCCAAGTTTTTCCCCACCTATTCAAAGTAATAGGGTTTGCCAGTTAGGTGGGCGGAGCTAGCCTCCTATTTTGGGGGGTTTGAAAAAAAAATGACTCTTTTAAGGGCCCTTCGAAGACTCTTCTGCTGAAAACTGCAGATTTGACATTAAAACAAAGAAAAAACAGCATCTTTCAGAAAAAGGGACACAGTGCGGAAACAGCAGGTCTGACACGGCTTACTCCCTCCCAGCAAGGGGGGCAAACCATTTACAGGTTTTCTTTTAAAGATGAGGGGGGATGGCCATCCTCACCTCATAAATAAAAAACAGAATTAAATTAAATTTTTTATTACAAAAAAAAATTACAAACAAAAAATTTGGGGACAATGTTTGTATTCTTTCAGCCACATTCTTTATGACTTAGCTTTGTGAAGGAGGGGAAAGCAATGTAGGGTATTGCTAAATTTTGCACAGGTTATCTGGTTCATGTTCACGTTGTAAAAAATTTTTTTAATTATTTTTAAACCCAATTTTAATTTTCCCAAAGGAATAAATTTTTAAACAAACAACAATTTTTACCCCCCTAGATTCCCCGGGGGAAACGGTAAAGAAAAAAGTAAAAGCTCACCAAAAAAAAAATTGTATTAAAAAAAAGTTTATTATTTTTCCCAAAATTGAAATGGGGAAACAAGGGGGTAAAAACCCTTTAAAATCATAAAAAAAAACCACACAAGGCCCATAAATTAAATAAAAGTACAGGGAAAAAAAAAATTTATTTTTAACCCCTAAAAAATTAACACCTTTCAAAAACACACCCTGGGAAAAACCCCCGGCAACCAGCCCCAGAAATTGCAAAAAAATTTAAATTTTCAAAACCCTGGGAAAACCCAAACAAAAAAACAATAAATTCATATATGGAGATCTGGGAAAGTATTTCAAAATTTTTAAACCCCCTGGAAAAAATGGTCCTGCATAAAAGAGATTCCTTTTTAAACATTTCCCCTTCCCATGGTGTTCCCAAAAAGGTCCCTCCAAGGGGCCCCCCATCAGTCTTCAAAACTCGGGGATATTTATGTTTTTTTTTTCCCCTTTCGATCTAATTTTTCCCAACCTTTTAAAAAGGGGGAAAAAAATCTCTCTCCTTTGACTTTTTGGGGGTTAATAAACACTTCTATGATAATTGTGAGTTACCCCCCTGAATTTTCCTGTGATCAATCCTGGGGCAAAAAACACTCTATGTTTTTTTGTGTCTACCCTTTTAAAAACCCTTTTTCCCCCTGTGGGAAAAATTTGCAGTGGGACCCCGGGGCAAATGAGGTATGGGCATCTTCATTAAAAAACCCCCCCTGATAGCAATCCTATTCACTGGCAAAATTCGTTCTAAAGGAAATAACCCTTCTTGTTCATGAAAAAGGCCTTTGATCATTTCCAAAATTGGGTTTTAAGGGGAATTTAAAACCCTTCTGTGAAACCCCCGGCTTGATTTTAACCACTTGAAATTTTTCCCATTAAAAATTCATTTCCAGGCCAGTCAGTGAAAACTTTTTAAATTTCCATTTACAATTAACGTTACATTTAAGTTTAAAAATTACTTTTTTTCCCACATTTACAAATTATTCAAATTTATGCCATATCTTAAAAAAGTCCCCCACTTGAGACGAACGAACTTAGAGGGAGATCTCTCACAATCAAAATTTTATGTAAAAAATTTGATTTTAGAAATTCTCAAAAAAAAATAAGAAGTAGTGAAAAAAAAAAAAATTTTTTAAAAGGATTTCCAAAATCCTTTCTCTTTGATAAAATTTCCTTTTATGCTTCGGGTGTGTGATAAGGGAAACGCTCTTAAAATTTTTTTTTTATTGGCAGATGCGATCGGGATTTCCCAGCTTTTTTCCTTCTGAATTTTTGGCATTTTTCCCCAAGAATGGGGGTTTTTTAAAACTTCTGAAAAATTTGGAAAAACCTTTTTTAAATTGAGTTATTGCTAAATGCACTCTTCATTTGTTTAATTAAAAACCCTTTCAAAAAAAATGGTTTGCCTTTGGAATTGGTCTTTTTTAAATAGTTAAACAGAAGGCCCCTGGCTTTGTCTACAATGCGAAGGGTCCCCCTCCATGAAGGAATTTAAACCGAATGTTTTTTTTTTCCCAAAGTCTCGCACCAGGGCCCCAAAAATCCCCCAAACATTGTTTTAAAAAGGGGGTTTTTTTTTATTTTTTTATAAAAATCCCTTTTTATCTGTTTTTTCGATCTCCCCAATTTTTGAGCTTAAAAAACCCTTTTTCCCTTGCTGGATTTTAATCTCCCCAAAATTTTTCACCCAATTTTTCCGGCGCAATCTTGTAAAAAGGGGGGGTGTAAAAAGGGGGTAACAGGAAATTTGACCCGGGGGGGTGCCCCTTTTAACCCCCCCTGTCATCCCCTGGAAAAGGGGTGACCCCAAAGTTGTAAAATTTTGGATTGGCCCTTCATTGCCATCAAAAAATAATGGTAACAAAACTTTCCAGGCTGTGGGTTTTTTTCCCATTCAAAATTTGGGGTAAAACCTTTGGTTTTGATTGTGAGATTTCCCTTTTCAACCCCAAGATGATTGGGGAAATGGAAAAGAAAATATAGGTTCTTCCCTTTTCCCACCCCAATTTAACCCTTCTCCCAACTTTTGAAAAACCTTTCCAGTTAAAACCCTTGGGCCTTTAAAAACCCCTGGTCCCCAAAAATGGGGGCAGTCCCCATCTTAGAAAAAAATTTCCCAAAAATTTAAAAAATTTTTCCCGCCTTGAGGGCATTCGGTTTTTAGGGGGGAAAAATTGGTTTTAAAAATAATTTAAAAAAATTTAAATAAAACAAACAACCAAAGCAGAAATTTTAAAAACCCCCTGGTTTTTTTTTGGAAGGGGGCCCCAAATTTAAAGTAAATTTTGAATGTGGGGACCTTGGGCCTTAAAACGGGGGGGGTGCTTTCTCAAAAAGGGCCTTGTTTGGGGGACTTGGAGGGTTTACTTGAAGAAAAGGGTTTTACATTTCGGCATTTATCTATGATATCTTTTTTTCACTGGGGGCCACCATACTGAATTATTAACTTTTGTATGGTTTTCCCTCCGGCAAAAATTTTCCCCCCAAATGGGTGTAAAAATAAAAAAATTTGAAAAAAAACCACCCCAAAAAAAAATCTTTGAGGGCCCCACAAACCACGGGGAAAAAATATATCCTGTTGATACTTTTAGTATTGGTTCATCTGACACAAAAAGGATAAATTTTCAGTACACCCCCGCCCTTGTTTGGGGAATGGCAATGGATTTCCGCAAAGATGCCTTTAAAAACTATTTTCAAAATGGCAGAAAAGGACTTTTGAAAAAGGGACATTTTAAAATCTGGTGATGTGTCTTTTTTTTAAGGCAAAAAATCTCAGGAAACACTCAGGGGCCCCCAAAAAAAAATTTCCCATTTTTTTTGGCCACTTTTTTTGAAACACTGTTCAGAAAAGGCTATTCCTTTATGAAAGGAACTAACCTTTTGAAATGGTTTTTAAACCCTTTAAAACCCCCAGAGCAAAGGAGAAGTCCTTTCTTGCAACAGTTTCCAAATAAAAACTTAAAAAAACCTGCATGCACAAAAGGGTTTTTCCGTCGGGGGGATCTGAATTTTTTTTGGAAAGTAAAAGGCCCGGTTTAGAAAAAGTCAATGTGTTTACCACATAAGCCTGTCCTGAAAAATTTTTTGGATCCAAAAATAGTTAATTTTCCCAAAAAAACCCAAAATTACTCCCAAACTTGCATATTAAAGCTAAATTGAAATTAAATAAAGTGCACTGTACCCCGTCAGGAAACACAGCGGAAAATCCTGTATGGGCCCCTTCCCTTGATCCCCGGAAAGGGAAAAAAAAGTCACAAATAATTATTTTTACCTGGAAAATGATTTTTTCAGAAAAAAAGAGGATTGGGTGGGGTAAGAAAGGGTAGGGGTAGAAGGCATTCATTTGGTTCTCCTTTGATAAAGCTTTTTAAGGCGGGTAAAAAAAAGTCGTTGTTTTGGGGTGTTTTTCCAAGTATCGCTGCCAAAAAAAATTTAAAATTTCCATCGTGATAACCCTTGGTGATAAAAATCATCTTTTTCCCCTGGTCCAAACAAAAAAAATTTAAAAGGGAGTGGGGGAGGGCTGGGGATTGGGGAACTCCATGGGCCTGTAATGAAAGAAAAATTTGCGGGCAGAGCGGAAAGAAAAATGTCTTTCACATGCGGTGTATTTGATTTCCCTAAAGGGGGGTTAAAAAATTTGGGGGCCCATAGGCAATGGGGGCGCAACCCGTCCAAAAAAAACCGGGCCCAAAAACACAGCTGAAAAAGGCTTCATCTATGGCAGTTTATTTCTAGGTTTGAAATGTCTTTAAATGGATCTGGTGTTATAAAAGTGCTGTGGCCTGAAATAAAAGCTCTTTTAAATTGAAGTCCCGGCCGCGGTTTTGGGGTCTCTGTCCCTTCTTTGTGATGTTTTAAATCCTTATGTTTTTTTTTTAAAAGTTTGTAAAAACGGTTGGGAAAATGCCCCTGCAAAATGGGGAAAAGGGAATTCTTTTCTGGTTTTGGATAATCCCAGAAAAAGGCCCTCAGTGCAGTCCTTTAAACCCCCGGGAAACCCTTCCAACCTTTGTTATGATGTAACTTTTTGCCGGTCAGGCATTTTACCATAGGGGTTTTGATTTGGCCCCCGGGGAAAAAGTCGGGTGTTTTTTTGAATTAATTGTTCTTTTTGGAAAATTTTAACCTTTGTCCAGCTTTTCCCAGAAATTTTCCCAAATTAATTCTTTGAGCAAAGCAAATTGTTTTCCCTTCATTCTCTGGGGGCCAGATAACATCATCCACATTTTGGGCAGATTTGCTTCAGGTTTGGAATATTTTGTGGCCCCCCAAACACCGGGGGGCCGCCATATTTTTTTATGGAAAAAATTTTTTGGGAATTGTGGACCCCCCTTTGTGGAAGTTGTCGCCTTGTCCCCCCCCCCCTGATCCCCCCCCTTTCCCATGAAAAAGAAGGGGCTTTGAGAAGTTCTTCTGCAACAGCAATGCCCCAAAAATTTATTTGTATGCCGAGGGTTGCTGAATATCTTCGTTTTTTGGGAAAAAAATTTTGGGGAAAAGAAGGGAGGGGTCTCTCGGGCCCAACTGGTGCACAGGCTGGTGTAAGGAATTAAATTTATGAAAACCCAGGCACAAACGAAAATGATCCACGGGTTTTTCGGTAGGTTATAAAGCAGAATTTGTTTGGTTTCACTTTCCCCCCTCAATATTCCCTGCTTAAAAAATTGACCCCAATTTGTTTTGCTGTAAAAAAGGTTTCACTGTTTTTTGGAAGAGGGCATTTTTTTGAGGGGGCCATGGGCTCTCCCTGAAATAACCTCTTCCCTTTTCCATTTTCCCACATTCATGTTATGCTTAGCAAAAAAATATTCTTTACTCTTGAAATATTTTTTGACACCCTGGCTTTCATTTTGTACAGGTTTTTGCATCCCATTCCTTTTTTTTTGTTTCCCCCATGAAAAAAAGGGGGAATCAAAAGAAAAACGCAATATCCCCAATTAAAAAGGGAACCAGTTCCTTTCATTTGCTTAGTAAAAACAGTCCATGTTGTCCCAAAAAAATTTTGACCCTAAAATAGAGACAGTCAGGAAAAATTCATCAGTTATCCCTTTCAAGTCAAATTTTTTATCTATTTTTAATATGCCTTTCTTGCTTAATTTTGGGCCACGGGAAATGGGACCCCCTGAAATGTTTGGGGAGGTTCAGTTTCACAGCCTGGAAAGGAACAGGGAAGGGTGATTTTAGGGTTGGGTGTTTTAAATTTAATTGGATTTAAGATAATTTAACATCGATGTGGTGGGCCTCTTTCCACTGCAGCCAAAATTATAGGTCTATTGCATCCAAACTCTCTTGAAAATCCCAACGGGAGTGATGGGGGGAAAAATTTTTTCCCCCCGGCCCAGCTTGTTGGATGGGAAATTTGGGAACGAGGGCTTTGAGAGGCCAAATTTTTAAAAATTTTGATCTTGCAATATGGGGCCCCGCCCGACCTTTAAATTTCTTAATTTCTCCCCAAATTTTTCCTCAAAGCAATTGCAATTGTTGTGGAAAAATCTGAGTTATTGCTGGTGGTGAGGGGCTTTTGCTTGCCTTTAAAAAACAATATTTTGAAATATTTTACCCCCTGGGCCACACACAAAGCATTTGAAGGCTTTTCCCCTTCTTTTGAGGGTCCTTTATAATTTGTAAGGGGCCCTTTCCCAAAAGAAAATTTTTAACAGGCCCCTTTAACTGCTGCTTTTACCTTAGGAGGTCTTTTCTTTTTCCTTCACAAATGGGTTCAGCCCTTGTAAAGCAATTTTAAAATTTTTTGTGAAGAGTTTGCAAATGCCACAGAAAAAACCAACCAAACCCGCGTATGTCTGGAAAAGTCCTGTTTATTAATGCACGCTTATATATTTTTCACGCTTTGTGAGGGCCCCGGGCACCAGCTGGGAATGTTAATTTATAAAAACAAAAAATAATCTATCAGCCCAAAAGCTTGGAAGAATCCTCCCTTTTTTTTGTCGTTCCCAAAACTACCCGTTTATGAAACAGTTTCCTCAAAAACCCCAAAGTCTTGAGGACTTACAAATAAGCTTTGTTTTTAAATTTGGGTTCTGTAAAAACTGAAGGAAGGGGCTGGCCCTCAAAGCATTATCCAGGTGGCCAACCCAAAAATATCAAAGACATCATTTTTTTGGGGTTTAAATTGCGAAGCACTTTTCAAATTGATCAATTCTCATCTTTCCTCAACAGGATCACACCCAAAATAATATGCCCTTTAAAATTTCCCTTTCTCAAGAAAAAAAAAAAAATGTTTTCTGTATAACAAAGGTTTGCACAATGTGGTTTAAGGGCATGTCAGACCCCTAGAATAAAATTGCCTTTCTGTGGGGAAAATGGTTTCCATTTTAGCATTAAAAATCATAAAAATTTTCATTTTCCCTTCTATTGTCTACATTGTTCCCCGTCCCAACATTTATTAAAGCAAAGGCCCCATTAAAAACAGCAAAAACAGCACTCGTAGCCCAAATGATGCTTTCAAATGGCCCCCTATCTGAGACAAACATGAAGTTTTGATCAGCAACCCGATGGATTACCTAGAAGTAGCCAACATTTTCCCAATAGCCGCCTCTGGGATCCCTTAAAAACTTTCAATTAATATTTTATTTTTCCCTGCGCAAAAACCTTTTTTCTCCTCTAAACTTTTCTGATGCCCCAAGACCCAAAGCTGTAGGCCCTTTTGGGGCAGATATATGCAACAATTCAAAATGTTTACTTTTTTCGCCCCCCCTGCTTCTCTAATGCCCCCTTTTGAACAAACAACCCAAATTAGACTGCTTTAAACTATCCAAAAATGCAGCCAAAAAAAAGGGCTGACTTCGGGTTTAAATTTTTTGACAATTTCTTTCACTTAATCATCGAATTTTAAAATAACCCTTTTGGGCCCCCAAAAAAAAGGGTCCCTTTTGAAAATTTTTTAAATTTCCTTTTGATAACGGCTTTTTATTCTTAACCTTGACAAAATTTCTTTTTCAAACCCCAACATAGTTTTAAATTTCCCGTCAGACAAAAACAAAAAGTAACCAACCACAACACTGATCTTAAACCCCCCAAGGCAATCTGCAACGCTAACAAAAACCCCAATTACCAACCCAAAATAGACCAAATGAAATTCCCGGATTTTTATTAATATACACAGTTATTGATATTTAACCCGCCAAAAATATTCCCCTCCTGCCTGAAATTCCCCCAAAAATGTAAAAAATATTAATTTTTTTTAAAAAAAAATTTAAAATTTTAAGAATACTAAAAATTTTAACAACAACAATAAATTCCCCCCTAGATTCTCAGGGGGCGTCAGCAAAATTTAAAAAACACACCAACCAAAAAATGTATTCAAAAAAAGGGTTATATATTACCAGAAAGGGAAAAGGGGTTTCCAAAGGGGTTAAAAAACATTAAAATCTTACACCCCCAAAAAGGTTATAAATCATAAATCAAGTACAGGGAAAAAAACATTTTTATATTAACCCCCAAAATAAAAAAACCTTTACAAAAAAACACCCTGGGAAAAAACCCGCAACCAAACACAGAAATTGCAAACCCAATTTTTTCACAAATGTTTAAACAAACAAAAAACAATAAAATTTATTTTTGGAGGGTTTTTTGAGTATTTTCTACCAAACCCGGGAAAAGGTCCCGTCTGAGGGATTCCTTTAAAAACACTCTCCTTCCCAAAATGTTCCCAAGAGTCCCCCGAGTGCTCCCCTCAGTAAAAACTCTGGATATTTATGTCATTTTTCCTTCTGATCTCAATTTTCCCACCATTAAGAGGAAAACAATCTCTCCTTTGATCAGTTTTGGGGTAATAAACACTTCTATGATAATTGTGTGTTCATCCTGATATTTCTCCTGTGATCAATCCTGGGGCAATAAACACTACTATGTTTATTGTGTCTATCCTGTTAAGACCTTTTCCCCCTGTGGGCAAATTATGCAGTAGACACGTGCAAATGAGGTATGGGCACTCTTCATCAATAAACCCCCCTGATAGCATCCTATTCACCTGGCAAAATTCGTTCTAAAGGAAATAAGCCTTCTGTGTCATGTAAAGGCCTTTGATCACTCCAATTGTCTAAGGCAATAACCCTTCTGTGTACATCCTGCTTGATTTAACCACTTGTAATTAACTATAGAAACCATTTCCAGGCCAGTCAGTGATACTTATAAATTCTCCATTTACAATTAACGATACAGTAAGTTTAATATACATATATTTCCTCATAAATCACATTTACAGATTATTCACATTTATGCATATCTTACAACATTATTTGGTCACTATGTGGCAGTATTATTAATTTGCATAGTCGCATCTAAGCTGTTAGGTGTTTGAATTTTGTGTATTTTTCTTAGAATATATCTATTATTGATATGTAATCCGCTATTATGTTTTGTGACCAGGAGACAGGAGCGTCCCATCAAAGAATGTCTCTTAAAAGATCTGTCTTCTCCCACATCCAAATATGTGACTTGTAACTTCCATCAGAACAAGCAGGAGCTGATAAGACGTTTGTACAAATTTTATTAAATTTAATTGAACCATTTTTGAGAACCAGCTATAAAATCATCATAAACAGCCATGTACAGAGCAGTATGTGGACCTAGTGACTAACATTAGGCATAGCAGGTAGCAGCTATAGTATATATTTCTAGTATACATAGTTTATTTCTCTAAAATCAAAGATTTAAAGGTTCTGTTTGTCATTTCTCTGTAGCTTCCTATATATATGGAAATCAGCTGGAATTAAAGGCTGACAAGAAAGTATCTGGTTACATCGGCTTCCTGATGAATAATGGGGAACGCTATGCCACCATCCAGTTATCTGATAAAATCTGCGATTCTGCAGGTAGGTTCCCCATCATGTACAGTTTAGAGATTTGTTGTGTTGAGATCTTCCATGTGTCTTTACTACTGATTCTAAGTTTATGTTCCTTCTTCTTCAGAACAACTTCGGGACACATTGATCCATGAGATGTGTCATGCTGCCTGCTGGATCATTGATGGAAAAGGAGATGATGTCCATGGCAGTTTATGGCAGTCGTATTGTCAGAAGGCCTCACTGATTCACCCTGAGCTCCCACCGATTACTCAACAGCACAACTATGAGATACATTACACGGTGATCTACCAATGCTCAGGGTGCCAGTTCTGATAAACTGCAACTCTACACTGCACAAATATAGTTCTTAGCACATAAATCATTTACAGACAGGAGCCTGATGGTGGGGTAAAGTGGAGGAAGTTGTCTTCTTCAATTTTTGGCCTCTTGCATTATTATTTGAACATGTATGTGCTTTCACTGATAGTCTGACACTGGATTCTGTAATCAGGAATAAAGTGGGCTCTTTGAATATGCTGGAGCTTTTACTATTTGTCTTTAGCCCCTTACCGCCGGCACCAGTTTTGGCCTTCCTGACAGAGCCCTGGTTTTAAAATCTGACCTGTGCCACTTGATGTGAGAATAACTTTTTGACACTTTTACCTATTCAAGTGATTCAGAGACTGTTTTCTCGTGACACATTGTGCTTTAAGTTAGTAATACATTTTGGTCCAAAAAGTCCTTGTTTATTTGTGAAAAATATCAAAATATCATGAAATTCAAAGTTCAAAAATTTCTGCGTGTAAGACAGATAGTTATTCCACTCAAAATAGTTTATAACTAGCATCTACCATATGTCTACTGTAGGTTGGCATCATTTTTTAAATGTTTTTTTTTTTACCACATTAAGGGGCTTAGAAATATAGTAGTAATTTTTCACATTTTCAAGAAAATTAGCAAAATTTATTTTTTTGGGACCAGTCCAGTTCTGACGTGGCTTTGAAGGGTCTGAAAGTTAGATACCCCAATAAATGACCCCATCTAAGAAACTACACCCCTTAAAGTATTTAAAAAAGCATTTAAGAAGTTTGTTGACCCTTTAGATATTTCACAAAAATTAAAGCAAAGTGGAGGTGAAATTTTGAAATTTCACTTTTTTTTTTCAGATTTTCAATTTTTATTTCTTATTCACTGGAACACAGTAGATGTGACCATGGAAATGAAGTTTAATATTGATTCATCAAATTCTGGCGTTTTCAGAGATATCCAATATGTGACTCTTATGCGCTATTTGGCTCAACCACAAGTCTCAGAATAGGAGGTGCACCTTCTGGACTTTTGGGGTCTCATTTTCATTAGGATTTTCTTTAGGCGCCATTTTAGGTTTGCGGACACCCTAAGGTGCCAAAACCTAATAAACTCCCCTAAAAAGACCACATATTGGAAACGACACCCTTTACAGAATATATCCAGAGATGCAGTGAGTATATCGACCCCACAGGTGTTTCACAAATTTTTTTAGCGTTCGGCTCTTAAAAAAAAAAAATTCCAATAATCTGCAATTTTAGCTGAAAATGTTTAATTTTTACAAGGATTCCTGGAGAAAAAGCACCCCAAATTGTGTTACGCAATTTCTTCCAAGTTCGGCAATACCCTACATGTGGGTGTAAACTGCCATTTGGGAGCATAACAGGATGTACAAGGAAGGGAGTGTTATGTGGCTTTTGGAACGCAGATTTTGGTGGGTCCATGTCGCATCTGCAAAGCCCCCAAAGTACTAGAACAGGTGAAACCTTCCAGAAGTCGCCCCATTTTGGATTCAACACCCCTCATGGATCTCATCTAGGGGTGTCTTTTGCATTTTGGGCGCACAATTGTTCTTTTTTTTTTTTTTAGCATTGGGCTATGAAAATGAGGGGAAAAAAACTTTTTTCCACCATTGTTTTTGGGCTTCATTTTTACAGTATTTGCCATACGGGATAAATGACAGGATAACTTTACTATGGGAGTCGGTACAATTACAATGATATAAATTTTATATAGTTTTTTATGTTTTATTACTTTTACACAATAGAAGTGAGTTTATAAAAAGTTGCGTTTTTATGTTGTCCTATTCTGACAGCCATAACTTTTTAAATTTTTTGTATATGGAGCTGATTGTGGGCTTGTTTTTTGCGAGATGAGTTGATGTTTTTATTGGTACCATTACGGGGGGCATATGATGCTTTGATCACTTTTTATTAAGGTTTTTGTGAGGCATTTTGAACAAAATACAGCAATCCTGGTAGTGTTTTTTATTTTTATTTTTTACAGCGGTCACTGTGCGGCATAAATGACATGCTAGTTTTACTCAGCAGGTTGATACGATTACAGCGATACCAAATTTGTATATTTTTTTAATGTTTTACTGCTTTTACACAATAAAAACACTTTTATTCGAAAAGGAAAACACGTTTTTGCATTGCCATAGTCTGAGAGCCATAACTTTTTTATTTTTCTGTTTACGGAGTTGTATAGGGGCTTGTTTTTTGCGGGATGAGTTGACGTTTTTATTGGTATCATTTTTGGGGGGACAAGACTTTATGATCGCTTTTAAATCCGCTTTTTTGGAAGGCAGGGTGAAGAAAATACTGCAATCCTAGCAGTTTTTTTTTTTCTTTAAAGCGCTCACCGTGCAGTATCTGTGACAAGTTAGTTTTATTCTGTGGGTTGAGACAATTCCGGCGATACACAATTTATATGATTTTTTTATGTGGAAGCACAATTTTATTTTTTTTTTTAAAAGTGTTTTAATTGTGTAAAACAATATTTATGCATCGCTATCTTCTGATAGCCATAACTTTTTAATTTTTCCGTATACAGAGCTGTGTAAGGACTTTTTTTGCGGTTTAATTGGCACCACTTTGATGTTGATATGAGTTTTTGATGACTTTTAACTCCATTTTATGTGCTGCGGTATGAACAAAAATTACAATTCTGTGACTGTTTTATTTATTTGTTTTTTTTACGGCGTTTACTGTACGGGTTAATTAATATGACAGATTTATAGGGTGGGTAATTACGCATGCGGCGATACCAAATATGGGTACTTTATTTATTTTTGATCTTTTTTGGGGCGATTGGCGTTTGTAAAGGGGAAAAGGGCGGTGTACGTGTTTTTATTTTATTTTTTGTGTTTGTGTTTTACTTTTTTACACTTTTTTTTTACTTTTACACACTTATTTCACTTTTCCCCAGGGGGGAATTGTATTAACGATTGTCAAATCGTTCATACAATAGGAGATCAGCACACAGTTTATAGCTGTGTACTGGTCTCCATGGCAACTGTCAGTCACGCTGCCCACAATGCATTGTGGGCATCGTGACGTCACCAGACAACCCGGATGCTGTCATTCAGCGTCCGGGCTGTCTGGTAGAAGATCAGTAGCGCCGCTGAGCGCCGTTACTGCGCCGGATCGCGAGCAGCAGGAGCTCACTCCTGCTGCCCGCAGCTGCGATGTCACGACCACGATGTCGCGATATCGAGGGGTTAATCCCCCGCGGCCTGACGTCTTTTCAGCCCGAAAACTGGCACAGCCCTGTACGTTGTAGTTTTAATCAGGCGCACTCCAATATTAGGCGCATTACAGAGTGCCAACAGCACTTTGTAGTATGCTTGAGATCGGGGGGCGTGCTGGAGGTGTGTCGCACTACAAACATACGAAGTTACACATCAATGACTATTTATTGGCAAATCCAGGCGCATTATTGCTGGAAAAGTTAAACCACTTTAAAGGTGGTTTACCTGAGCCTGAATTGTCACTTAGTAGCTAGAAAGCGCTAAATCTATGACCCGCAGTAGAACAGGTTCATAGATTCAGGCGCTACTAATGTGTGCAAAAAAATGGCGCCTGGGTGCCAAAAATCATACACCACCAACATCACTTGTCTATTTTCGACAAAAATAATGTATTCTAATCAAATCTGGAGCAGCATGGTGACTTGGTGGTTAGAACTTAGGTCCTCAATGTAAATCCAACCAAGGACAACATCTGCATGGAGTTTGATAGTTCTTCCCCTGCTTACATGTTTTTTTAATCCTTTAAAATTCTGTAGCTTTGTGCACTACATTTACAAACCTCCAGCAGTCAATTCACTTTAATTGAATTAGCTAGGAATAGCAGAGCTGATATGTCAGTCACTGCTATAGAACCACCCACAACTTAACCAGGAAGTGTGAGTCTAAAACTGGCTGTAGCTCTGTAAAACAGCATGGTGAGACAACCTCTTTAAATCTTGATTTTTTTGTGTGGATCTTTTCTATTACTCCTAGAAATTCATAACTAAACTGTCAACTGGGTGTTACCAATTGGGGGGGGAAACTCGAATGGTTACACCCATCTGACCGATTCAGTCATAGATTCCTAGATGAAATAACACAACATAGGGCGACATGTATGATCGGGAGTTGCGCCTGTTTTCTGGCGAAAACTGCGCCTCACTGTATCGAATCCCCTGTCGGATGCAGGGATGCGATGTTATGCCCAACCTTTGCTACTTTCGGATGCGCCTAACATGAAGGGGCGGCAAAATGAGGCGCATTGCAGCGCTTTACAGCTCCGACAGGCAGACCTAGTTGAATGTGGTCTATCTGAGCGGAGAAGTCAAAGTGGAGCGTGGAATTCTTGTAATGTGCTATAGTTCTACACTTACAGTAGTACACTATAAAAATAAATGATTTGTCAAGAAGAATAAATAATTAAGCAAGAAATCCTGCTTGGAGGACAACAGTTCCCAGCAAGCCTTTTGTTGTATATACTGAATTGCATTAAACTTCAAAGCAGCCCCAATACATCTAAAATTGTTGTTATGGAAAATGTTTAATAAAACATCTGTCCAACATCTGCATTGCTTATGTGATGTTAAATTAGTGTAATTGCCACGGACTTTGGAATACATTTTGTAGGGGATATTTTTTTCTTTGAAGCTATATACATTGTCATTAATGTTATTGTAAAAAATGTATTAATACATTGATTTCATTGTTCCAGCACTTGGAAATGTCTGTTTATTAAGTAATTCACTTCAATGACAAATCCATTTTATTCTTCATACTGTGTAATGTATTTCCGACGCAAAATCCGTTCCGCAATTACATTGCAAATACGTGCCACACTTTGTGACACGTATTTGCAATGTAATTCAGTACGGATTTCGCGTCGGAAATACAGTCCCCATTATTTACTATGGGGACTGTATCTCCGACGCGAAATCCGTTCCGGTCGTAAATACAGCCGTAAATACGTCCGGATTTCCCATTGGTAGCCATTCTAAGCTACTTGTTCCTTATTTTAGGCTCAGTTGGTGATGTATTTACAAATGTAAATACGTCTGTAAATATGTCCAGAACTAAGCCCTGGGAACATAGAAATCCTACTTGGAGAACCACAGGTCCCAGCCAGACCTGTGCTGGCTCTTGTTGTACATACAAAATAGAATAAAAGGTGAATGAAGAACAAATACATATTCATTTTTTATTAAAACAATAGACCAAAATTAACATCTGTACAACATCTGCATTGGCTTATTGAATGTAAAATTAGTTCAATTCTCTCCCTTTTTTTAAGACCTGTTCTAGCTATTCTTTCTTTCTTTGGAGAGCTTATATATATCTGCTTTTATTTTAAATTATCAACTTTTTCTATACATTGCAATCGATTTTATTCAACTTTGATTTTTCACTTTATTCATTCATTCATTTGAAAGACAACTATTTTTACTATTCACTAACATGTTTAATGATTTCTCGCTGTTTTCCAGCCTGTCTTGAATCAGAATACATGTTAGGCGCAGTCCCACACTGCGCTTAAGTCCCGCACTGCGCCTCACACACTGGCGAGGCGCAGGGAACTTTACACCGCATGTATGAGCGCACCTTGGGCGCCGACATAAATAAGGCGCAGCTTTCACTAAAAATCCGGTGAAATCATTCGATCCGACGCTCCGATCTTCATACATGTCACCCATAGAGTTGTAAGAGAAAATGCTCTAGAATTGAAATTTCTCAAGGAACACAAGTATTTACTAAAACAAATCATGTCTGGAGATGTCACAAGTCCTTCCAAAGTCACACCAAATGTATGTGGTGAATACCAGTCTAATGTTATTTGGAGGCCCCTTAATAAATGGATGGCTCCATACAAATGGACTTCTTAGGGGGTTTAGTTTGGCATCTGTATTTATTTAGGTTGTCTGGTTTGGGTCTGTATACGTCAGTGTTTCTCAACTCCAGTCCTCAAGACCCACCAACAGGTCAAGTTTTCAGGATTTCCTCAGTGTTGCACAGGTGATATCATTATTGTCAGTGCATTCTGCACAGGTGATATCATTAGGCCCCGTTCACACGGCTTATTGCCGGCATAATTGCGGGGACGGATTTCGCACCGCAATTACGCCGGCAGCCGTGCAGCGGGGCGGGGGCGGTGTGGGGGGCCAGCAACTCGCCGGCCCCACTGACCGTCATTATCTACGGCGCGTACGTGCCGTAAATAATTCACATGTCACTTTCTCCCGCCGCGGCGGAATCGCCGAGCGGGGAGGAGAGACGGAATCCATAGTTCTCTATGAGAGCGGTGGATTACCGTAGTTTCTGGGACGGATTGGAGCCGTATTGCAGTGCAAATACGGCGCGCAGTACGGCTCCAATCTGTGCCCAAATAAGCCGTGTGAACATAGCCTTATTGTCAGTGCATTCAGTGGGAGATCCTGAAAACATAACCTGTTGGTGGGTCTTGAGGACAGGAGTTGAGAAACACTGATATATGTTTATTGATGTAGCTTGGGATCTGTATTCATTTGGAGTCTAATCAAAGGGTCACACATACTACTGTATATATGATTCATGTGCATGAGGTTGAAGGTGTCCTATTTAAAAGGGCAGGGCACATGTTATAATGTTTTGTGCACAACTTAATACACTGCTTCTTAAGCTAGTTTTCACAGTATTATAGAGCCTTCTATAAATAACACTTCTGCTCTTTCTCTTTTTACTTCATTTTCCATAAAATACATTTCTAGCAGGAGAGCGTTGTTTCTTTGGTGAGAAGTAACATGTACCTGCAGGTTATATCTGTGATTTCATGCATTATTAAAATGACCTGGCCGTGAAGGCTTATACTCCTGGATCCTGAAAAAGAGATTCCAGCAGATGTTAAGAATATTCTGTCTCTAGCAATGAAGCTGTCATTGCTTCTTGGAGAAAAGAATCATTAATTTTGTGATGGAAATGTTATATTCTGATGCACGCTGGCTGACCTGACTCATACCTGACTCATATCCCACAGCTGTTTTACCTTTGTTGCTTCTCGCTGCATTTTCCTGGAGACATTTCATATATTATGTACTAATATATTGATTTTTTCCTTTTTGTAGAGACACTCTAGCAAGCCCCCCTTTTGCTGAACTTAATGATAGGATACCTTGAGGATTGACATCATCTTCCCCCTTTAGCATTCCAGTCTATAGGTACATTATAAAAGCAGATGCCTTGTTTACACATGCCTCCCCCTACAGCCTACTATTTTGGATTTCCAATGACAAAGGGTATATCTCTTTCTGGATGACCCAGAATTTCTATGCATTCCAAAAACAGCCCATTAATTTCAACAGATACTGTGTAATGCCTTGTTTCCCCTCTAGTGGTGCTTCAGGGAAATTAAAAGGGATTTATCGTTTGAGCTGCTCTGCTAATTTTCTCAGATTGAGTTTGAAATCCAGGGGCGTGTTCTTCCTCTCAGCAGGCATGTCTCCCCTCCCAGGAGGCGTGTCTCCCCTCACTGAAGAACTGTGACATCATCATTTTGTTTGAAGCAGGGGATGCAGAGGGTTGTCTGGATATAACAGCTCTGTAGGCTCCTGCATGCTTATGTCTGCAGCCTTGAGGCTCCACAAGCTGCAGCAAGAACCTATTATATCTATTATACAGTCATATGAAAAAGTTTGGGCACCCCTATTAATCTTAATCATTTTTAGTTCTAAATATTTGGGTGTTTGCAACAGCCATTTCAATTTGATATATCTAATAACTGATGGACACAGTAATATTTCCGGATTGAAATGAGGTTTATTGTACTAACACAAAATGTGCAATATTAGTTATTAGATATATCAAATTGAAATGGCTGTTGCAAACACCCAAATATTTAGAACTAAAAATTATTTAGCTTAATAGGGGTGCCCAAACTTTTTCATATGACTGTATCTCTTAGTTTACACCCAACTGACACTTAAATACAGAAGCTTTTACTTCTGTTCTAGAGGTGTTCACCCAAATTGTACTGACAACAGGCAGAGACCTTTACTCAACTACAAGGCCAAATGTCAGCTTCAAGTAAAGATCTCTGCTTGCTGTCAGTGATATGAGTGAAAACAGTGGGGGGAGAAGCAAATCAGCTTTCAGAGAAGAACCTGCTTAACCTGTAACTGACTTGGGCTGATGGTGTAGCGGTAGAGTCTTGGTTTTACAACGAAGGGGTTTGGAGTTCTAGTCCCCCACCGGGTATCTTCCCCCCCCCCCCTAAATTCTACACATATGTAGAGAGACCTAAAATATATATGTCAATCTCTATAATGATATATATACACATACATAGCTCCCCTATATCATGTCTCATCCCTGAGAGTATATGTATTGTATCACATATGTTGGAAGTGCTTGGTGTGACTGTGAGGATGGGACACTATATAGGGGAGCTTTCTGTGTGTGTGTGTGTGTGTATATATATAAAATTATAGATGTCTACACATATATTTTCATATATTTACATATGTGTACAATTTATAAAAGAAAAAAAACTCCCAACCTCTGTCTTTCCAAGCTGATCACCTATGCACTGTACTATACAAGCAGCTCACACAGATACAGTGTTGAATCCTTATGTTATACAATACAGATGATGATGTCATAAGGAGGTGGGGCTTGCATTCGATCTGAGGAACAGAACGCCTTCTTTTCAAAGTTCAAACTGAACCTGTGAGGAGGTGAATCAACCTCTTGGCAAAAGCCCTTTAAACAGGCAGTAATTGCCCAGATCATCACCATAGAGCTGAGATGTACATAGAGCCAGCAGACTCTGGTTTCACTATCGATTTTAACAGCTCAGAGGGGAGTAAACACAGAGTGTGCAGGCAGCCAATCACAGCGCAGGGGGCGTGGCCATGACGTTTCCTGTCTAGGGGCATATCCCAACAGGCTGAATGAAATGTCAGCCAGCCAATCACAGTGCAGGGGGCGTGTCTAGGGCACAGGAATCGACCCGGGGGCGTTCTGACCCAGCAACAGCAGAAATAAAAGACAGATTTACAGCGAAGCTGATATCTGCTAAACCAAGTGACAGAGGTAATGCAACCCAATTACAAAAGTGCTTATTTTTACTGTCCCCATAATCTGAGACATGATCTTTGTAACGATAAAACCCCTTTAAACGCTTGTCACCCACTTCCCCCTCAGACTACAATAAGCTGTGATCAGCTTATTGTCAATGAGACCTTTGTAATAAACATTGATTGTCCAAAGCCGACAACCCATTTCAAGAGTGTATTCATTTATCAGAAAGGCTGCATTTCCCAGCAGAAGTATAATTGTTATCGTAGGAGAAATGTGTAAGTTGTACTTCTCTGGCTTTTATGATACAATAGCTCTCAGTCTAAGGCTATGTCTACACGGCAGTGGTCAAAAAACGACCTGAAAACCAAATCCTAAAAATGTTTATAAAACTGAGTTTTTTGTCCACTAACTGTCAAAAGCTGCTGAACAAATGTCAGTTTTTGGTGTGTTTTGCATTTTTTTTTGCACTTTTTTTAATGTGTTTTTGCGGCACTTTTTGATGCTTTTTTGCAAAAATCCACAGCATTAGATTTTCTGTGTATTTCTGCAAAAACACGCTAAAAAATGCATTAAAAAATGGCCGCCGCTTTACATAGACTCCAGTAGTAAATTTTCTGCCCTTCTCTGTTTTTTTTTCAACATGTTTGAAATAAAATGAGCATAACACAGCAATTCTGTGGAGAAGTCTATGGTACCTCTTTTCAGTCGTTTTTTCAGCGTTTTTTGAAAACAAAAAACTGACGTTTTTGTGTACAGTGGAGACATAGCCTAAAGCTGTCCATGCAAGCAGTTTCATGCCTTAAGAGCCACAACTGGAAAAACATTAATATACGAGATCCAGATTTAATTTTTCTTGTAAATTCATTAATGCAGATTTGCTGATAAGTTATAAGCAAGGGCTTACAAAAATGTAACTTCTTTTCATTCCTCCATGTACTGAACAACCCAAACCCAATATTTCCATTTGTGTGTGGTACTACCGTAACTCCCATGTAGCAGGCCTTCTACCTTGGGATTATGTTAGACCAAAGGTGCACAACAAGCGGCCCTAGGGACAAATGCTGACCCCCCCCCCACTCCCCTCAGTGACCCTCTCTGTGGCTCCCAACCATCAGGAAATAATGTCTCTATCCTCATACTACAGGAAAGAATACTTACCTTTTGAAAGCTGCATTTAAGTGATGGCACTGTTATGGTGGGCACTGTTTGGCTGGCACTGTCATAGTGGGCACTTTATGGCTGTCATTGTTACTGTATAGTGGTGAGTGTGTGGATGGCACAGTTATAGTGGGCAGTGTATGGCTGTTTTGCAGTTGAGGCACAACACTCAAAAAAGCATGGAGCCAAATGGTTTGGTTAGCTGCTTGGCACTCGAAATCCACATGCATGGGTAGAAGGAATAGAATGATGTGACAATATGGATCACTTCAAACTGGCAAAATCAGACAAAAGGAATATAGGACTAGTGCTCAACCAAAGCAGTTCCTTTTATTATCAAGTAAAATAGAAACAAGATGTCTTGTGTTAAAATAACTCTTCATCAGGTTTCTCCCTGATTTCAACAGAATCTGTCAGCTACTTTATGTTGCCAGAGCAAGCGGCATGAAATAGCTGCAGGTTACAAGGTCCAAACCATGTGGTTTTACCCTTAACCCCTTAATGACAGTGAATCCCGCTACACAGGCAGCTGGATGCTAATTGCAGCTGACACCCGCCGGTAACAGCACGGGATGGAGCCATACACCGCGGCGATTGTGGCCGTAGCGTCTAAATTAATGATGATCAGGCCCTGATCAGTGTACATAGCGACTAGAGAAGGCTGGTGAAGGCTTCCATCGCCGCCATATTTTTCGTTTTACTACTTCCTGTCTCAGGCAGGAAGTAGTAAAACTGCCATCTTTTGTGCACCTTATTGCATTGTTTATAGAATGCAATAGGTTGTCTAAATGAATGCACCCCTTAGTGGTCAAGCACCCTAGAGGAACTCAATGTTAAAGTAATTAAAAGTATCACAAGTTCAAATCACCACCCTTTTGCCATTTTACAAATAAAAATCAATAAATAATAAAAAAAGTTACACATAACTGTTATCGCCGCGTCAGAAAAAGTCTGATCTATTAAAATGTAACCTAATTTATCCCGTATGCTGAACACCGCAGAAGGAAAAAATTCCAAACTCCTAAATTGTGTTTTTTTGGTCATTTCAAGTCCCTTAAAAATTGGAATGAAAGTGATCACATTTATCCCAAAATGGTACCAATAAAAAGTACCCTTCAGGTCACAAAAAATGCACCCTCTATGGTCTATGGGTGGAAGTGCAAAAAAAGTTATTGGTCGAAGAAAGTGGCGATGCAGCGCAAATTTAAAAAATAGAAAATGTTTGGATTTTTTTTTAGGATACTATAACATAAAACAATCCCTACATATTTGGTATTGCCAGAATCGTATCACCCTGCAGAATACAGAGAACGCATCATTGATACCAGAGGGTGAACAGCATAAAAAACCCTTTTTTTCACATTTTGACTTAGAATTTTCCAGTTTCCCAGTACATTCAATGGTACGGTGAATGACACCATTAGAAAGTACATCTTGTCCCACAAAATAAAAGTCTTCATGTGTCTATGTAGGTGGAAAAATCAAAAAAAAGTTATGGCTCTAGGAAAAAACGATTGTGTCAACCAAAAAAAAAACGCTCAGTTCTTAAAAGGTTAAACACTGTGCGTTTCAGAGTATAACATACGGTAAAGTTAGGCTTTGTAGAGAGAGAATTTGCCGCGGCCAAAAGAAATGATTCTGATGTGAGGTTCCCCTCATCTAGACTGACAGCTATCTCTAAATAGGCAAACAAGGGGGAGAGCTGTCTGTTAAGCTGAAGGGGAGAAGCCACATAATGGACTCATCTCTCCTGGCTACAGTGGCTTCTCCTTGTACTCATCCCAACTTCACTGGGTGTTTTTACCCTGAAAGCTAGCAGCGTGCGTCTAGGGGAAAAACCCACATGGTTAGGACTGGGTAACCTGCAGCTACTGTATTTCATGCTGCCCGTCGTTCAAGTAGCTGACAGGTTCCCTTTCACTTCTTATATTCAATCCTTTGTCAACTCATGTCACTTGCACATCAAAAACACCTTCAGAATCTACCCTTTTGTCACTGTGGAAATGACACATTGTTGCCCTCTTGATTACTGTAATACCTGATGAATTGCCCTTTCTTTCTAAATACTCTCCTCTCTTCAATCTTTCCTAAATGCAGCAGCCAGGGTCATCTTTCTGAGCAACCACTTCATTTATGCAACTTCCCTGTGTCAGTCACTGAACTGGTTGTCCATTCAGTACAGAATATAATTTAAACTAATTCCGCCATCATCTAAACCTCCTATGCTCGCCTCCAAGACTTTGCACATGCTGCACCAATTCTCTGGAATGTGCTACCCCGTACAATCAAATTAATTCACAACATTCAAAGTTTTAAAGGATTATTCTCATGTCATTGATTAGCTTTAAATTTGTGGGCAAAGGTAAATAAAGACTATTGCCAAATAGATTGTTGTACTGATTCTGCTTCGTTTAAAAGATAGAGCAGTTCTTATCTCCTGCTTGTTTACAAAAAGTTTCCTAAGTTATTGTCCACCTCTCTGTGCTCTAACAGCTCTGGCTGGGCTCGTGACTTCATTTCCTGCTGTGTCTTATCAGCAGGAAGGGAGCTGCCTCTCAGTCTCTGATCTTATATTTTCACTGACAGAAACTCTTAACATTAAGTTACTGAGCAGAGAGAGATCAGGAGCCTCTGCAGTGCTGTCAGTGCTACAGAGCAACACTTATCTTTGTATGTAAATACACAGATAAGTGTAACTGTAGAAGAAAGGCAGCTGCCTCTCATAAGAAATTCAGCTCTGCTAGTTCACATTTATAGCCAGACATCATGATTGGAACCGTGTCTTTTCATTTTCAAACTTCTTCATCAACAATGTCCGTTTAACAGGCACATCTTGAAGCTATCAGAGCTAAAATGTCAGTCCATGCTATAGAATTGACCACAGCCTTCACCGCAAGTGGAAGCCTAAAAGCAGGTAAGAATTGGAGGGTCTATAAAAAAATCTATCTTCTTTGGCAAGCCTGTTTCCAGCCCTAAAAATGTTCCCTTCTTTCTATGACCCCCTCCAGTCAACGAGATTCCTGACATTTTGTGCACTTATATACACTTACATATATAAACTTGTACCATCTGGGTGACAGGTTTATCCACTTCTCAGTGTACAACCCTAAATTTATTAAAGATTGCCGGACCATTGTACAAATTAAGCACTTTTGTACCTTTTGTTTCACTTTTTTGTACATAAATTGTAAGCTATTGCAGGCTCACACCTCTTGTTTGATCTGGTTATAGCTTCATTATTATGTAAGTATCTAAACCTTTGCATTGTAAAGTGCTGTAGAATAAGTTGGCGCTACATAGATAAAGATTATTATTATTGTTATTTAGGGACTTACATACTAGAGAGAAAGATATTATTGCTATGGGGCCCTTGGAGAGAAAGGGGCCAAGCTTTGGTTGGTTCCATTCGCTTCATTAATGGGTGGGATAACCTGTGTAACTGTATTGCTAGAAAACTACGAGGGGCCCAAAAAATCATAAAACAGACAAGCAGAAGGGCAAACAAACTCTAGTTCTTTTTTTACAGGCTGGCAAAACCTTGCACCATAATGGTGGTCCATTTCATCTTTTCTATGGGACCCCACTTTCTAAGTCCACCAGTGTTTCCAGAATAGGGACATTTCAGAAACCAATTTATTCCCAATTTCCACTTTACCTGGCACTTTTACAGAATCAAGTTGGCAGCAGTATGAAGGTCTATTCTCTCCACTGACTTTGTTAAATAAAGATATCAATGTACCAACTCATTTAACAGAGGTAGGCAGAGCAAGCTGAGAATGTAATCTTATTACTAAAAATTGTGCAACAAATTTGCTGACACAGTGACTGAGGCAAGTACTGGGTTCTGCAAAGCAGAGCGGACGAGATCAGATGTAGTTGGCTGGTGTCCAGTTCTGTTCCCCAGCATCTGCACTATACTGTCTCTTTTCTGTGTTAATTTTGTGTCTTTACCTAAAATTTAAATTACATTGTCATAGATGAGAGTCAGTGGGAAGTCCCTTGACCAAAGAAAAAAATCCTTCGCATATTTGGAGCATAGGAATCACACAAATGTATTTCTTGCTACATGCAAGCAATGGGAATTACAAGCAAAGATCACATGTACTTAAAATGGTCCAAAATTTGCCTAGCCTTAAGAGCAATGTACCATCTGGACAACCCCTCTTTAGCTGTTTTTGCCAGCATAAGCTGCTGGCACTATTAGATGAAGCCCAATGCAATTGATGGGTAACCATGTAACATAGTAGATGAAGTTGGAAAAAGACACAGGTACATCGTAATGTGAGATGGTTAGTGGCAGAACTAGGTGTGCATCATTTGTCCTGACCTCCAGTTTGTACCTCCAATTCCACTTTGGTGCCCAGATATTAGATCCAGCTACATTCAGTTTATTAATTGGATAGTTAAATTAAGGCACATTCTGGCAGGGCTATCTGGGCACTTTAAACAATATTATTTAGGCCTTGTAGAGTAGGTGTCAATAGAAGGTATTACACAGAACACCATGCAACCTAAGGCAGCCTCTGACATCCATATATCATAAAAGGACATGGATAAAATTCTGCCTATCTCCTGCCAAATTAGCAAAAGTCTGAATGCTGAATACTATTTATACAATCAAAGGTGTTTTTCAAAAGTTTAAAATCCTTGTTAGTCAATAGGGGAGGATAGAAAATAGAAAAAAATTCAAAACATTCCTTTTAAACCCACTTGAGCCATTGCCGATAACATTGGTGTGATCCTGGCTGATAATATCACCGTTCATTCTTCATGTTACCCTGCAGCCAATCAGAGGACACGGTAGTCATGTGTGGTGCAGCCTGCAAGTTATTTTCTATAATTTCCTAATAACTAATGATCATTTGAGTCTTTAATTAAGTAAGCTCCATCTAGTGGCAGCTTCTGACAACCAGAATTTTCGCATTGAAAGAGATTGTGGAGTGGAAAAAAATATTTTTTAGGTAATTGTTCTCTCAGGGTTAGGGCCTTATGTATTATATTTTCATTACACTTTCTGTGAGCCTCCTATAGATGATAGGAAGCTTAGTAGTTTTATTTGTCTTGATACACAGGAAAAAGCTCTGTGTCGAGCCCAGGTGATCAAGTAGCCAAGGCTGATTTTTGGGCAGTCTGATCATAGTGCCCTGTGGTTCTGCATCCCACAACTTTCAACAAGAGGGAGAATAACAGATTTGTGGGAGGGTGGAAAGGAGGGATGAGGATAGACAAAAAACTGAAAAGAATCCTGGGGCTTGTAACTATCCAGTGCAAAGAGAATCAATTTTCAAACAAGAAATCCCACTTCTTGACTACAGAGAAGGGAGGAAATATAGAGCACAGAAAAAGTGAAATGAATTAATGAAAAGTCAGGCAAACCATTTGAGAAGGTTTTTTTTGCTCTTTTTCAAAAGGGTTGTCCCACAATAAAATATTAAATGTAACTATTAGACAATAAGATGTCTAAATACTGATATTACGTGTTATTTATGGTGCCACCTGGTGTTCTTTTGATTCCATATCAGAACATCCACCGCATGTGTCCACAGTACTGGTAAAAAAAAGCTCGTTTGAGTACACTTATTCTTGGACTGTACACCACAGGATGATCTAGGCTGCAGGATTAGACTACTAAGTATGTGTGTGCTCTGGCACTAGACACATTAATCCTTTACCGACATATGACGTACTAGTACATCATAGCATCGGTAAGGGGCTTTGTGGCGCAATCATGTCGCAATCCTACTACACTGCAGCTGACCGCTGGCGGTAACAGCTCAGGATGGGGCCGGCTCCATTCCGTGTTGTTTAACCCTTCGAACGCCACGGTCGTTCCTCACTCCGATCAGGACCTCCGTGGCGAGATTGGGGAGTCCTGATTGGTTAACATGGCAGCGGGAAGCCCAGTGAAGGCTTCCATCACTGCCATGTTTTTTGTTTTATTATTTCCCGCCCCAGGCAGGATGTAGTAAAATCTCCATGTTTGTACACCCTAATGCACCCTATTTAATGCAATTGGCTGTATAAACAATTGCGCCCCCAAGTGGTGAAGTACCACTCAATGGGGGACTCAATGTTAAAGTGAAAAAAAAAGAAAAATTAAAAGTTAAAATCACCCCCCCTATCACCGCATCTGTAAAAATCCGATATTTTAAAATATAACATTAGTTATCCCATACGCTGAACACCATAGAAAAAAAAATCCAAATACCAAAATTGTGTTTTTTTGATAATTTCACATCCTCTAAAAATTGCAATAAATTTAATCAAAAAGTTACATATATTCCAAACTGCTAGCAATAAAAAGTAGACTTCAGAATGCAAAAATTGCCGGCCTTTCAAGCCCGCAGGTGTTAGTACAAAAAAGTTGTGGTCACAGAAAATGGGGCTGTGGCGAAAATTTCAAAAATAGAAAATGTTTGGATTTTTTTTTACGGTACCATAACATACCGTAATGAAAAATTTTTTGCGGTTTCTCAGTATATTCTATGGCATGATGAATGACAACATTAGAAAATACGCCTTGTCCCGCAAAATAAAAGCCCTCATATGTCTATGTAGGTGGAAAAATAAAGTTATGGCTCTGGGAAGGTGAGAAGGGAAAAATGAACGTGAAAAATAATAGGCCCCGGCGTTAAAGTGTTAAAGGGAACCAGCTGGATCATGCTGCCTGAACAATGGGCAGCATAAGGTCATGTCCCCACGGTCCGGGTTTTCACCTGGTTTTACAGACGGTTTTCGATTTTGAAAGCCGGGTGTCAACCTTTTACACGGACCTCTATGAAACATCCGTGTAGCAGTCCGCACTGCACTGACTTTCCACCGGACAGCTTTTTAGACCGCTGGTGGTCCCAAAAACATTAAACATATTCATTCTTCAGCCCTGTTTTCTGGCAGAACATGAACATGTCGGTGCGAAGGGAGAGAGCTTGAATCCGCAATTAGCGGAGAAAAGCCATCCCCCTGTGGCCGTGTAAACGACCCCGAAAAACAAAGCAAATACCGGTCGGATAATCTGACCGGTATTTTTTCTTTGTGCCGTGTAAACGGCCCCTAACATTTATGCAGGTTTCCTGGTCTCAATAGTGCGTGCAGCATGAGCCGACTGACAGGTTCCTATTAAGCAAACATTCTGAGAAGGTATTAAAAGAACACCAGGGGGCACCACAACAAGTCTGTAACAGCAATTTGTAGAAGTGGGAGAATTCTTATCAAATGATGAAAAATTGTTATGTTTTGCCTACGTTTATAAATAAATGTTAATTAAAATAGCCCCTTTCAATTCATATCCATGCAGTGCATTTGGAACTCTGTAACTCTATTATAAAGATATAAATGATGTTGAAGGTGGAGATACACCCCTCAGTTTTTAATTAAAGCCACTCATCTGCAGTTATGAGGTGTAAAACCCTATACTCCCTGCTGAAATATCTATTAATTGTATCAAATTTTAGGTTTTTCGATTACCCTCTGCCATTGATCTTGTTCTTTTATTATCAAAGTATGTAGAGGACACATTAAAGCTCTGAAATCAATAATAATTATAATGCCACAGATGTACTTCAGCCTTCTGAAATGCTGACACAATGGGAATTTCTAAAATTCATGAACATTAATTACTAGAGAATTGACTGCGACCATAGACAAATAAGCAGTAGAGTGGTATAAGAGGAGGGTGGGGAGCAGGGCCAGGACAAGGCATTTTGGTGTAAGAGCAGGGTGGGGAGTAGGGCAAGGACAAGTCACTTTGGTGTAAGAGGAGGGTGGGGAGCAGGTCCAGGACAAGGCATCTTGATGTAAGAGGAAGGTGGGGAGCAGGGCCAGGACAAGGCATTTTGGTGTAAGGGGGGGGGGGGGGGGAGCAGGACCAGGACAAGTCACATTGGTGTAAGAGAAGGGTGGGGGCTGGGCTACGACAAGGCATTTTGGTGTAAGAGGAGGGTGGGCAGGGCCAGGACAAGGCATTTTGGTTTAAGAGGAGGGTGGGGAGCAGGGCCAGGACAAGGCATTTTGGTGTAAGAGGAGGGTGGGGAGGAAGGCCAGGACACGACACTTTGGTGTAAGAGGAGGGTGGCAAGCAGGGTCAGGACAAGGCAACTTGGTGTAAGAGGAAGGTGGGTAGCAGGGCCAGGACAAGTCATTTTGGTGTAAAAGGAGGGTGGGGAGCAAGGCCAGGACAAGGCATTTTGGTGTAAGGGGGGTGGGAGCAAGGCCAGGACAAATAGGGAAAATGACTCCGCTCTCCCCTGGAAAATTCAAATGAGTATTCCTGACTTGACGCATGGTGCCTTTGGCTGCACCCTCCCCAGCTGGGATGGATGGGGAAATAAACACAATTGCGGCAATTGCACCCCCCTCCTTGATAACTGCCTAGTTATCACCGTTGCCATTGACCGTAGCATCTAAGTAGTTAAATGGCCTGGATCCAATTCTGCCCACTGAAGCTAGGTGCCAGCAGTATCTAACATCTGGCCCCTGCCATATATGTAGAGGGTCAGAAAATGATTGAACAGTGTTATTCAGACTATTGGTGCACTAGACACCATGTAATGTCCACCCAGTAGTCATGCCCCATGCTTCCAGTCACCATTTTGGGTTAAACGGATGGTGCCATATTTGCAAAAATGTAGTCCAGCCTCCAACTAGTGTCTATCACTGATGCTATAAAAGGGAGTTGCTATATGCATAAAGTACAACCAAATATAAGGCACAAAAATATTGGACCTGTAAGTAGAAGATTCTGGTGTTATTACTGAGACATATGTGCATTGACAAATATTCTGGAGTATGTGCATGAGTTCAGTTCCTTGACTTGCGTTCATTTAAACATTCCGCAGTAGGAATGCAGACAAGAGTCCAAATGTGGGAAGGTCCACGTGCGTACATTATGCTGACCCATCAGATTGCAAATGACAGAATGGGACTGGAAATCGGGTGTGACGTTTCGGGGCTACCTTGCCCTTTCTTCAAACACTTAATTTCCTTGTATTGCCTTCCCTTTATACTTTTAATCGTGATGGATACCATGGAAACCAAGAAACAGGTTACATATAGATAAAACCTAATTATAAAAAGACACGTAGGTTAAGATTCTCATTCATACCTAGGGGAGCTAAGGTGTTCATTTTAAATATCCAAAATGATTCTCTCTGAGCAGGCTTGTTTCTAAGTTCTTATTTATTCTGCGCTGTCACTCTTCTAAACGCACCATTTGAGATCCGATACTGTGTGTTTATGCTCTAAGAAGTGTTTGGCCACCGTAGTCTCGCCACATTTGGACTTTGTATCCTGCTCTCCTACTGCCATGCTTCCAGTCACCATTTTGGGTCCTTTCACACTAGCTGTGTTTACTTGTGTGCTCCAAACTCTTTAAGCCAAAAAGATAAGTCGTGCACGCCCCCAATTAGTTTGTCGGATTCCACCAGAGATGATGAACAGCAGCATAGTGAAGTTGAACTCTCATGCATAAAGTACAACGACAAGATGATGGCACAAATGTTTTGGGTGGGACCTGTAGTGTATGACAGAATCTCATAGGTGGTTCTTGCCACAGATCTGCATCAAAATCCATGTGCAATATGCACCCAAATATTTGGGCAAGTATTGCATGAGGATTTCAGGTTTCCCTTTGACTTGAAAGGTAAATTTACACACATTTCCATCAGAAAAATGGCAGAAGATTAAACATGTTTAAAGTTTTTTTTTTTGTCCACATTGCGAAATTTAAATACACACATCAAACATTTGCATAATTTGAACAACATCAAGGTTTTTACATTATAGTCAATGGGAAAAGTTTTCTTCCAGTTTTCAATGAAGATTTCAAGAAGGGTTCTGTTCGGAATCCACATAGGAAATCCTTGTTAAAAAAAAACATTGTGTGAACATTTATACCCAGAGCTGTATCTAGAACAAGGGGGCATCCTCTACGTCTTGAGGAACGAAAGTTTCTACATAAACATAGAAAGGGATTCTTTACTATAAGAGCAGTGAGACTATGGAATTCTCTGCTAGAGGGACTTGTCATGGTTAATTCAATAACAGAGTTAAAAAAGGGTTTGGATGCATTTCTGGAGCGTAATAATATAACAAGTTATAGTGTCTAGGGTTCAGGAAAGGGGTCATTGATCCAGGGATTTATTCTGATTGCCAGATTGGAGTCGGGAGGGAATTTTCCCCTAAAATGAGGACAATTGGCTTCTACCTCATTGGGGTTTTTTGCCTTCCTCTGGATCAACACCTTAGCACAACAGGCTGAACTGGATGGACGTCTTCTCTTTTTTCGGCCTTACAAACTATGAAACATACCCTTAGGCTACGTCTACACAGCAGTGATTTACTGTCGGATTTACTGTAAATTGTCCCCATAGACCTCAATAGAAAATCTGAGCTGTAGTCTACACAAGTCAGATTTTCTGAGGATGGATTTAAAATCTGAAAACTGGCTCAAAAACCTTGGAACATGTTCTATAATCTGCCATATTTCCTTTGAAAATAGTAGATTACAGTACCGCTCAATTGAATGAGATGGCCAAAATCCAAAAACTGCAGCAAAAAATTAGGACAAACACCAGTGCAAAAAATGAAAACCGAGTGTAAAATACTGGTTGAATTCTTATTAGAATCTGATGAGTATTCTATCCTCTGCTGTGTAGATGAAGCCTTGGATTTTGGTCACTTTTTCAGCGGATTCGGTATTTTGAGGTCGCTGTGTTGCCCTCAATAGAAAATCCATGCTGTAGTCTACACAGCACAGATTTCTTGCTGAGATTTTCCTAACCAGCGGAATATAGAACATGTTGTATATTCCACCAGTCCCAATGTACTGAGCCGCTGGGAATCCAAAATGCGACCGATGGTGTTTGCGCAAAAAAACGGCGGTCCAGCAATGTGGAAATGCTGGCGGATTTTGGACGGTATTTTCACTTTTCTGTGTAGACATAGCTTTATAGATACATAGTGGTGGAAATGCTGATAAAGTGATCATTTCATATGTTCCCTGGCAACAACACAGTTACTATGTGCATATTTGTTGCCATTTTAAAATATCTGCAAAACCAAAGCTCCTACCAGGCTGCAGCAACCTCCTGCTCATTGCTGGAACCATCCACAATGAGATATACAAATATTTTGCTGGTCCACATCGTTAGGAAGATGACTACAGATGGAATCATTGTCAGACTGGAGTGAAATGCTCTGTATTTATGTCTAATGAAGATGAACAGGATCAGTGGACTTTCCTGGCCCCTAGTGGGCATATGCCACATCACATCACCAGTCTGGCACTGCACCGTCTGAGGGAAGCCTGCACAGCTGAGCCAATGCCTTGGTCACAGTGCACACTTAGTCTTTGACCGTAGATATAATGATTCCAGGAGTCTCCATGCTAGAATAGACTGCAGCCTGCCTTTTCCTGCCAGAAGGATTATTGGATGGGGGGAGGAAGCCTGTGCTGCCAGTTACTAACATGTGAATCTCAGCTTTAGTTGCAGCCGTCTTTGCACTATAACGATTTGATCAGGAATCAGATGAGATCAGAGCTTTTAAAGCCCACGGCTGCCTGGGAAATCGTCCCTTTCTTCTGCCCAAATCTGCATTGTAGCGGGGACGCGCACTGGTCGGGAGCGTGCAGCAGGCAGCAGAAGGAACCACAGCAAAGATGGAGTCCCAGCAGCTGCAGGGAGGGATGGAGTCAGCCAAGTCTCTGCCGTTTCACTGACACTGCTATTTTCTCCCCACAGATGGCAAGAGTCTGTGGCATCACCCAGCATTGCTCTGCTTCTCTCCAGCTCTGCTACCCAGGGCATCTGCTGGGGTTATCTCATTTGGCTTCCGAGGCAAATGTTGCTCCCAGGGACTGTGCTATGTCTGATTAGCTGGCAGAGCATCGGGGCACCTATCTCTCCATCCTCTCCCGGAGTCTAGTGCTGGAATCCTGCTCTGCCTGAGCTCAGCTCTACCCCCAACCAACTGTATGCCCAGGGTAAGGTTGCATGGGCAATCTTCATAGACACTTGTCATAGGGTTTTGCCAAAGGGCTTTTGTGTTCAGAGAACGCCTGCCAAGATGCTCCCTTCCCAAGAAGCCTCTAAGCTCTACCATGACAATTACATGAGGAACTCCAGAGCCATAGGCGTCCTATGGGCCATCTTCACCATCTGCTTTGCCATCATCAATGTGGTGGTCTTCATACAACCCTACTGGATAGGGGACAGTGTCAATACACCTAAGCCTGGCTACTTTGGGCTTTTCCACTACTGTGTAGGCAATGGAGCAGGCAACAGAGAGTTCACCTGCCGGGGCTCCTTCACCGACTTCAGCACCATCCCGTCCAGCGCCTTCAAGGCGGCCGCCTTCTTCGTGCTGCTCTCCATGGTGCTGATCCTCGGCTGCATCACCTGCTTTTCGCTTTTCTTCTTCTGCAACACGGCGACGGTCTACAAGATCTGCGCCTGGATGCAGCTCTTGGCAGGTAAGGGGGACCTACAATATGGGTCAGGTGTGGGACCAGTCATAGGATGAGGGGTCCACCATCAATTGGCTTGGAATAATATTTCATTCTTCATAGTGGAAGTAGTCTTGCTATGAGTGCCCTTTAATTGATGAATTGCTGGTCCAGATTTTCATAGTAAATGAATTCAAGTTCTGAACATTTGATTGACACCTTTGAGCCCAGTGATTAAGGCATTTGGGGATTTCCTTGGTTTCACTTGTTTCATGGTAAAGCCCTGAATGAACACCCAATGCTCATGCTTTTCTACATAGACTACACCGTTTGAGAAGCCTTCAGGGTGCTGCTGTCTATGGTCCCGTGACTGCTGCTCCCCATTTTTTCACTTCTCCAATGGGTACAAAATATATTATCCTGTAGATATAAGGATGGGTCTTTGTGATTATCGATGAGTAGGTGGATTCTCTGTGTTCCCCTAGCTACAATGTTTCATGGAACATCTATAAAGGACATAATTAAGTCTTAATTGTCAACTATACTTACTTTTGACAATTTATTAGTGAAGTGACTTCATTAAAGATCATTCATGATGGCTTTTAAGGCACAACGTCCACTAGACCATGGTGAACCCATAGGGTTTCCATGAAACACTTGTAAATTGCTGATAGGTTTCCAGGATATCCCTAGCTATTAAATTGTTAACACTGTTCTGGGCTATTTCTAGATACAAGAAGTCACAATACTTATTGAGGAGCCATCCTGATGGCTACTCCTCATAAGGTAACTGCTGATGGTCCTGATTAAAGGCTAGATTATCTGCTTTTCCACTGCAGCATTACCATTGTGTATGAATGATGTGCCTGGATGCAGTTGTTTCCAGTTTATAGAGATTTTGATATAATAGTGAGCAGTTATAGGACATGCATTGTCAACAAGAAGGGGGTTGTCAGTAGTGAGTAACCAAAGTGAAACCCCAGGCAGCAAAATGGTCACATAATCCTTTTGGCCAATTTTATAAGTGCTAATACTTTTTATTGATTGCGTGTAAGAAGTTCATGCATTTACCCGGCCCTATAACACCACTCTGAAGTTGAGTCTACAAAAAGTCATTGGCTTGAGTTGAGTGGCGGCATACAGTGAAATTGATTGATGGTTTTCATTATAGGAGGTTTGGTATACAGAGAAGGTGCAGAGTTCTAGAAAAGACCCTTCTTGGATGGAAAGAGTTGTTCGTCGTATAGATTCAGATGAAGGAATATAGTGGCATAGAAATAAAAGGTGCAGAGAAAATGTAAATGAAGGTAGTAAAGCTGAATGGAACACAGACTAAGGACAAAACCAAAGTGTTCCTAGTAGTAAAGTCCAAACACTGATTACATCTTAGAATTATCAAAATATTCCAAAATAGGAACTTGCTGTAAAGAGTTTGCCTAAAATTCTAAAGTTGTAGAGTGCCTAGCAATGCAGACTAACCAAATGTATCCCAGATTTTTCCAGCTCAGTTTTAATCCTTCTTCCTGTTCATGAATACAATGCCAGAACTACAGTGATGACTGACAGATCACAATCTGAGCAATCTACTCATGTGAAGAGTAGATGACAACCCTATTGAGCACTGTAAGAGTAGGTCATTCCAGGTATTGTTGACTCTGAAGTATATATAGTTCCAAAAGTTCATTAGGACAATAGCTTCATTTAGACATGTTTTCTCTCTACTACAGAGAATAGAAAACCATTTGAAGCTATGATTTATAGAGCTCCTGTTTACAAGGTTGCATTAAAGTCACGTATTATGGATGCTGGAAATCTATAGAGCATCAATAATTCTTTGTGTAAAGGCTCCTTATGCCGTAATGACTGATTTGGAGCATATATAAGCACATGTATATTTAATGTGGAATTGAAGAAATGAACATCTTTACTGTATATGATGAGGTTAGAAATCTATCTGGTTTGCATTAGTTCAAAGTGCTGAATACCTTTTGGCATATTTTTGCTAGTAATCAGGGGTCCATGAGAAGATATGTGAAGACTGTGGCAGAATGGACTCCATATGCAGCAGTGAAGGTAGATAATTGAAAGGATTGTCTACTCTAGGCAACACATGGTTAAAATGCAGGACCTGTAACCACTATCATGTGCTTGCACAATGACCTGGGAGTCACTGCTACCTTTGCTTCCCCTATACCTTCACCCCTGGAGACGACCTGCTGTTGGCACTGCCCATACTCAGATACCATTACTGGGAAACCTCAATGTAAATGCTAATTTTCCCTATCACAAACGTCAGTGGGAATCCATTGGTTTTCAGTCTGTAAAGAATACTGTGCTAAACCCAGCTTTGGATAATCAACCAGGATTTCCCCTCTTCCAGTTCAGGATGGTGGCCACATAGGGTATCATACATCACAGGTGCACTCTATAGTCTAAAACTGGTAGTACAACATTAAGCATCATACAGAAATTTGGTGCCATCAAAATATTTGCCAAATAATTGCTCACTGATCAGGTATATAAAGAGCTAGGGCAGCAAGCTAAATCCACAGATAAGGAAAGCTCAGCTATCACTCTTCCATCTACCATAGCTTTAATAATCATTGCTAAATATGGAAGTGTGTGGTGGTTTTACTAAATCAAATGAATGTAATAGAATCAAGTATAAATGATGCTTTTGCAGGAACAGTAGATATAAAGAATTTCTATATTAAAAATTAGGTCACTTGGGTCTATAAAGAAAGAATAAAATCTGGCATACAACATGCTCTGGTCTATATACAGAGTATGTATAACAGTGTTTCTCAACTCCAGTCCTCAAGACCCACCAACAGGTCAGGTTTTCAGGATCTCACACAGAATGCACTGACAATAATGATATCACCTGTGAAGAATGCACTGACAATAATTATATCACCTGTGAAGAATGCACTGACAATAATTTTATCACCTGTGCAATACTGAGGAAATCCTGAAAATGTGGCCTGTTGGTGGGTCTTGAGGACTGGAGTTGAGAAACACTGATGTATAATCACTAGATGACCAGCCATGCCGTACAGAAGAAAATCAGCAGTACCAAGGCAGGAATATCAAACAATATGGGTGACATCACTCCCTGTTGTGTTTCTTATCTTGAAGATTGGAGCTTATTTACATTACATACTAACAAGCTTTAAACCTTTAGTGCTATGTAGTCTTGTGCATTGCTGTTCACACACCTGCAGCATTCATGTCACTCTAACAGGATCAGCAAGAACTAGCAGATATGATATGTCAATCACTGCTGTAGAACCACCCACAATCAAACCAGGAAGTGCGAGCCTGAAACTGGCTGTGGCTTTGTAAAACAACATGATGGGATAACCCCTTTCAGGGAATGTCCACTGAAGATCCACAGAATTTACCTAGCGGAATTTGCAGCTGCATGTTCATAGAAAATCGCATAGATTTTCATATAGATTTCTTGTTGAATTTTAAAATGGATTATGCAAATTAAAAAAAAGAATGTTTAAAATGTATAGTTCCAATTCTGCAGTGGATCCACTATCTCTCTGTAGAAAAAATTGTATTGTGTATTTGTGGTGGATTTTGACCTTTCTATTGAAATCCATGGCAAGAATCTGCAACACATCTGCAGCATATTAATGACATAAAAATCTGTTTCACATGTCACTTTCCACTCAGATTTTGTGGGGATATTTTCCACAGTGTGTGGACGAGGTTACTTAACATTTTATTCACATTGCTGCTACTATATTAATCAGACCATTTACTGCCCCCCGTGAACATACCCTTAAAGGGTTGTACCATGATAGAAATTATATCCTACTGAAGAGATATTACCAAAATAGCAAACTTTGCAAACATTTGTGCACACAGTCTGGTTGATAAAACTTATATCACTTGTTGTTTGTAGCTATGACCATCTGATGCTTTTCTTCTTATATGGTCAAGCATGTCCAGTTCGTACTGCTGAGAGTCTCAGCACAGGTGCTTACTGCCACGGGAGCATGACTTAGAAGTAAGGTATTGTATGAACTGTACTTCCAAAAAGTTGAGAAATAGTCATGTAATCAACACGAAGCCCTTTCCACTAACTAGAAACATTGATGAAATGAAGTGTGGAGAAGCGAGATGCAGGGGCCAGGACAAAGGTGACATGAAGGTTATTTTCCACTGACACATATATCATTTAACTTAACTAAATGATATGTAAAGTTTTGTGTGTAACCTTAATGATGATACAACCCCTTTAAGGTTACTACTTTCCTTTGCATGGGTGAAGCTTGCATTCCCCCAGCAAAAAGCTTTTGTCACCATGGGGAAGACATCGCTGGAAATGTAGCATTTCATATGGCCATTCAAAAGAATTGCAGTCCATGTAATATATGAAGGCTCCAGGTCTGCCTTAGTGGGAAATGCTCTTACAGAGCAGTTCTCTGGTATGTAGAGGGGATCACAAATAGAGTAAGAGCATCTTCTGCGGTGGACCCTCCTGTATAATGTAGATATGCCATTATAGCTATACGGAAAGGGCAGTCTTAATGGGATAAAGCCTTCTCTTTTTATACAAGATAACCTTTTTCTTTTACTCATCCATAGTCCATCCTCTCAGTTAACACCACATCCCCACAACTTAGCTTGAGACTGGAAGCCATCTTTTCTGTTGGTTTCCAGACAGCATGAAACTCCAAAGTTGACATATTTTGGAAGATGTGATAACTACAATCATGTCAAAATGGTTGCCTATGAACACAACCCCCTTTTAAAATTGAAGCCGGCCCACAATCATCTGATTACAGCAGGCGTGGCTTCAGATACCCCGTCAATCAGTTTTTATTGATGGGAAACTATTACATTTCTCATCCAGGGGCTACAGCAGGGGAAATGTGGTATTAAATACTATTCTTTCAAATATGTTGCCGACTATGTAATGCATGAACAGGCTGGATCGTCTAGAGCAGCTCTCAATTCTGGGTAATAGACGGTGTTCCCAAGAACTATATGATGTCCATATGCCCAGTGAGGTGTATAGAGAGGTGTTGTCTTCATGTGACAACCCCATTCATAAAATGAAATGCAGCAATCTGTTTATAAAATTTTATTTAAGGTGCCATATGCATCTATTGAATCAGTAATAATGGTCTTGCAGCATGGTTTACAGTTTTCATAGATTTAGCTTGAACTTTCCTGAAAGCTTTAATGACAAAGACATAACACTTAGGGCCACATGTATGAAAACTGTATAGGTCTAAAAATCACTTGGTTGCCCATAGCAACCAATCAAAGCGCCCCTCTCATTTTTCCAGAGCACTATATGAAATGAAAGGAGCGCTCTGATTGGTTGCTATGGGCAAAAAAGTAAGTTTTAGACCTATACAGTTTTCATACATGTGGCCCTAAGTGTTATTAATGACCACCATTAAATCAGGGTTCGCACATTGTGACTGCAGAGCTGTAGTTTTGCAGCAAGTGCAGGTGAAGCACGTGGTTCTTACTGTATATGCTTTGCCTGTTCTTGATACAAAACCATGACAATTCACAACATGTGAAAAGAGCCTAAGGTATGTCCACACAGTGTATTTTGGCACATATTTAAGTACATACTTTACACTGAAATACGTCACAAAATACGCTGAAAATAATGCCCCATCATTCAGATGACAATGATTTTACGCCCATATTTCTTGTGACCTGTTACTTCTTTCAGGCGCTTATGCAGCGTAAAATACAAATGTATACAAGGAAGAAATCTGCCTCAGTACATTGCATGGCAGATTGCAAGTCTGTAATTTCAAAGACATCATTTATGTTGCGCAAAAGTGCATGCCATAATCACACCATCTGAACATACCCTTACAGTCAGAACATTTTGAAGCAATATTAGTGCTGCAAATGTGGACCTGTTTTATACCAGCACTTGGCCACTGAAGGGTTACCCACTTCCCACATTAAATGCATCCAGTGTAACACGCAGCTCAGGCATAGTAACAACTAGAGAGGGTGTCTTCTCCTCATGACGTGCCCCCTCATTGTTGCATCATGAGTCATAGAGGTATTTACAAGTACAGATTCTACCCTCCTCATCCTAGAAAAATATCGCTGTATTGAAAAATGAACATAATCTAATTATCACAGTTGTGAGATTATCTGTTATGTTTTTATGTTGGAGTCCTTAATCATATGATTCTTTCCCAAGGCTGTGCAAAATTGGTCTTGTCATAGCCCAACCCGAATCCATCTTCAGCTTATCAACATGAGGCATCTCTATACATCAAGTTTTATCAAATGGGTTTATGCTGATGTCACTTGATCGTATAATTTGCAGCTTTCTTCTATACTTTGTTCTTTAACTCACTATTTTCAAGATCACTGTTTGCTGTCAGCATATAGAAGCATTCTTGATACATGAATAACATTTTTCCAATTTTACTTGTATGGTTTTCCCTTTGTAAAGACGTCTGTGAAGAGCTTTTTAAGCGGATTTCAATGCAGATTCCATGTTGGAATCTGCAAAACTTTGTAGTATTTTTAAACCAGTGACATCAATGGGAATCTGAAAGCTGGAAATCATGCTGAGGATAGGAGCTTCTTTGGTTCATGTACTTTATACACAATAAACCAGAAAAAAATAAAATATACCCCTCACCTGTTGCACAAAGAAAAAGCTCATCCTGGCACATGTAAAGAGAAGTACAGAACATGTACTGTACTGCAAAGAGGCGCTATAAGATTGTCAATCACTACATGCATCTCACTAATACAGATGTTTTACAAGTAAAATGTTCATGATAAATGGTTGGATCTTTCTGCCAATTACATGAACCGCAGATCAGCCGTATCTGTGACATGGTATCTTAAAACCATATTCAACATACAATCTCCCAGAAAAGACCATTGTATGTTGAAAATATTGTATCTTGAGACCATTGTAACTTGAGGGGCTACCATACAGTGGGGAAACTAAGTAGTTGATACACTGTCCATTTTGCAAGTTTTCGCACCTACAAAGAATCGGTCTGTAATATTTATTGTAGGTACACTTCAAATGTGAGAGTCAGAATCTAAAAAAATCCAAAAAATCACGTTGTATGATTTTTAAATAACTAATTTGCATTTTATTGCATGAAAAAAGTATTTAATCACCTAACCAGCAAGACTTCTGGCTCTCACAGACCTGTTAGTTTTTCTTTAAGAAGCCCTCCTACTCTGCACTCATTACCTGTGTTAATTGCACCACTCGCTACCTGTATAAAAGACACATGTCCACACACTTAGTCAATCACACTGCAACCTCTCCAGCCTTGTGGGGTAAGGATAATTCTGAGAAAGGTCAGGAATCAGCCCAGAACTACACAGGAGGACCTGATTAATTGGATAGAGCTGGGACCACAGTCTCAAATATTACCGTTAGTAACACACTACGTTGTCATGGACTAAAATCCTGCAGGGCGCACAAGTTCCCCTGCTCACACCAGTACATGTCCAAGCCCATTTGAAGTTCACCAATGACCATCTGAATGAACCAGAGGAGACACGGGAGACGGTCATTTGGTCAGATGAGACCAAAATAGAACTTTTTGGTATTAACTCCACTTGCTGTATTTGGATGAAGAAGAAGGATGAGTACAATCCCAAGAACACCAACCTCACCATGAAGCATGGGGGTGGAAACATCATACTTTGGGGGTGTTTCTCTGCACAGAGGACAGGACGACTGCACCGTATTGATGGGAGGATGAATGGGGCCATGTATCGCAAGATTTTAGTCAACAACCTCCTTCCCTAAGTAAGAGCATTGAAGATGGGTCGTGGCTGAATCTTTCAGCATGACAATAACCCAAAATACACAGGGTAACTAGGGAGTGGATCCGTAAGAGGCATTTCAAAGTCCTGGTGGCTTAGCCAGTCTCAAAACCTGAACCCAGTTGAAAATCTCTGGAGAGAGAGCTTAAACTCAGTGTAGCCCAGTGACAGCCCCGAAACTTGAAAGATCTGGAGAAGATCTGTAAATCTTTAAATCCCTGCTGCAGTGTGTGAAAACTTGGTTAAGAACTACAGGAGACGTCTAGCCTCTGTAATTGCAAACAAAGGTTTCTGTACCAAATATTAAGTTCTGTTTTTCTATTGTATCAAATACTTCTTTTATGCAATAAAATGCAAATAAATGTTTTAAAAATCATATAATGGGATTTTCAGGATATATTTATTAAATTATTTCTAAAAAAGTGTACGATAAAAGTGTCCAATAAAAATTACAATTCAAAAACAATATTTGGTTCAGCGCATCCAAAAAACCTCTTAAAAAAGTAAGCATGGGTGCAGGCTGTCGTGGCTGTAATACAAATACACATAACAATACCAGCAGCACACTATATTAGAATACATGAAAAAAACATTCCTGCTTTAAAAAAATGAAAGTTTTTAGAGGTTATTAGTTCACACTTTTGATCAAAACTGCTTAAGCCCACCTTCGAACTTCAATGAGACCTCAATGCAGGTGGGTCCTACACTACGTTACACTAACGTTATATTTCTCTGTGGTCTGTCCAGACCTACCTACTGTTATGTGCAATAAAAATTACAAACCTCTCCATTCTTTGTAGGTGGGAAAACTTGCAAAATCGCTAGTGTATCAAATACTTATTTCCCCTATTGTATATGTCAAATTCTCTGCAACTGTATATCTAATTTGCCCAAAGACTATTGGTAGTTAAACACCTGCTGAAAGAGTGTTTTTGTAATACATTTGGCTGATATCCATACACAAGGGTGTGGATGGTTATTTGAGCACCATGAGATACTGGTAGAGCAGATATACACAGATACAATTGGATGTTCTTCGGGATTGCTTTCTAAATCTTTCTTTTGCTTGTCTTATCTGTGTCTCAGCTGCTGGAAAACGGCCACATCGAAACTTGTAGATAGATGCAGCACAATCCAGCGTGTATGATAAAATTGAAAACTTTATCCATGGTAAAACAGGAGATATGGGAACAAAATCATGCTTAAGCGTTTTGAACCAGGAAAAGGTTCTTGTTCACATGTGTCCGATATAGAATGACATCATCAGCAGCTGTCATAAAGCCTATGGTCAGCTCTATAAAAAAAAAAAAGTGCTCCCTCTGCTGGATCTTATTATATCTTCTAGATTGTCCTATCCTGTTATAGGACTTACAAAACCATAGGTAAGCTAACATCCCATAAGGCTTTGTTCACATGCCATGTGCATTGTGTCTGAAATCCACATCCTATTATATGTTAATGGATATGAAATCCACTCAACAGAAAAAAAATTGACACAGATTTTGTGCCAGGAAGACAGAATGCGGATTACCCCCAGGAAAGAGGGTCAAAATCCATCTATAAAACCACAACAAAATCCATAGAGATTCTACTTCAGAAGTCTGATGGTCTCACCTCACTTAAAGTCTGATGGTTCTCACCTCAACAATTGTTGGCTTCAGCAAATACATGCCATAATTTAAAGGGAACTTGTCATTTAGAAAATGCTGTCCAAACTAAGGGCACCATGTTGTAGAGCAGAGTGACCTGAGCCAATTAATAGATAATTTTGTGGCAAATGATTTGGTGCAATAAATTATTTATTCATTTGCACATCTGCTCATTCAAGGTTTAGGAGTTCAGTGGGCAGTCAGTGATTGACAGCTATCGTATATTGTAAGCTCTCGTAGGCAGGGTCCTCTCTCCATCCGTATCAGTGTGTTACTTAGTGCTATTTTATTTGTCTTCTATTATGTACCTGTACTCCTTGGCTTGTACAGTGCTCTGAAATTAATGGAGGACCACTCGCTGGACTCTTAAGCCCTACAAATATGTGCATGAATCTGCTCAGTTCTTTCTGTTCTATAATATGGTGCCTGCAGATTGGATTGCATTTTTAACATGTCAGGTTCCCTTTAAGACCCTCTTTCATGTTCACTATATTATCTGTGAGATCTTAGCAAAGACAATAAGGGTATGTTCACACGACGTATTTGTGGGGTGTACTTTGGGGAGTAATTGTGCTGCAATGAGCCTGAAGTACGCCCCACAAATATGGTAAAATCATAACACTCATTGAATGCTATGATTTCACAGCATATTCCTCGGCGCGTTCTGTGCAACCGTAGAAAGAAGTGATACATCACTAGCCTGAGTGATGTGGGAAGTACACGCTTGGTAGCCCGTACTTGCCACAGCAGGCGTATGGCGTGCGCAAAAGTACATGCAGCTATATGCCATATGAACCTACCCTAACAACTAGGGTTGACGGATTTTAAATAATAGGGCCTCATTTTAGGAACAGCGCCACTCTTAGTCATAAGCTGTGTCTAGAAATTCGTCTTGGCTCCATTCCAGACACAGCTCGTGGATAAGAGTGGCTCGCTGCTGAAAAAAAAAGCAGACCCATCTAATCCCAGACAACCCCTAATGGGGGAAATGTCTCTATCATATTGACTAAAGATTTAATTTAGTGCAGTAATATCTGCCAAACAAATATGTTGGCTCACAAATATCAGCTGCGTCTGTCTTGCCATCTGTTCTTCTGTCCAAGACATTGTGAACTGCATCTTTTTCTAGCGCTTATCATAATTCAAGCTACTATTAGCTACAGGCATCAAAAATACACTGTTCTTGGTATAAAAGATTCATGAGCAAATGGATGGCATTTCTTGTATCAGAGCTTGATGCTTAGTTTTAGTTATCAGTAGGATTTATTTTTGAGATATCACTATTTTAGCCCAAATACTAAGTGATATTTAGTTCAAAGACAGTCATGCCATGGAGATAGCTTCTATGGGTGCTATGGCACCCTACAGTAGAGTGCCAAATGTGATATGGTCCCACCTCTTCTCTCTATCATTGCTTTAAAACTGAAAAGGACTTCCCCTTTCTGAGAGAAGGTGAATAACCAGGTCGAAACAAATGTAAGCAGAATAGGCTGCTGCCTAGAGTTCATTTTGTTGGGGTGGGGCAATTCTCTATCATTGCTTTGAAGCTGGTAAGGACTCCATCTTTCCAAGAGAAGGTGAATAACTGGGTCAGAACAATAGTAGGTAAAATAGGCAGATGTCTAGAGTTGATTTGGGGTGGGGCAATTCTCTCTGGGTGCTGTGAAGCTGGGAAGGACTACCTTTTTTTTCCAAAGAGAAAGGTAATAGCTTGGTCAGAACAAATGTAGGCAGAATAGGCATTTGCCTAAAGGTCATTAGTATTGGGTGGGGAAAATCTCTTTGAGTGGTGTGAAGGTAAATAACCTGGTTAGAACAAATGTAGGTAGAATAGAAAGCTGAACAGAGTTCATTGCTCTGGGATGAGGCAATTTTCTATGGGTGCTGTAGAACTGGGAAGAGCTCTGTCTTTCCAAGAGAAGGTAAACCGGGTCAGAAGAAATGTAGGCAGAAAAGGCAACTGCCTTAAAGGGGATGTATCGCTTCATCAGTTCAGCTGTTTTCTTGAAGCTTGATTCTCTCTGTTCCCGAAATCCAGGGGCGTTTCTTCCCCTCCCAGCTGGGTGTTTCTTAAATGAAGGGGGATGACATCATCCCCCCCCTTCCCTGTTCATGTTTTGCTCGGGCGAGTAGTGTGTGTTCTTCCCGCCTCTCTGTCTGAGTCCACAATTGTCCTTCCCTATGCAGTCTTATTTTGTAAGAGCTGGGTTTTCATACCACAGGCCTGCAATTCAGTCTTTATGAACTCAGAGCACTGATTTTCTTTCCCCCTCACAGCTGGAGGTTTGTTACAGTTGAATCCAGTCTTCTATGAACTCCTCCAGAGCACAGATCTGTCTCATTTCTATGCAGGAGCATTAGACACAGAGGCACAATTTGGCTGTTTTCTGATTTTAGAAGCAGCTTCAGTGTCACTGAGGAGCTGCTAGCTGTATAGAGTGAAATTGTTGCCAGTCCCTTACACACAGGAGAATTAGGCACAGAGGCACAATTCTGCTGTTTTCTGATTGTAGAAGCAGCTTCAGTGTTACTGAGGAGCTGGTGGCTGTGCAGAGTGAAATTGTTGCTGGTCCCTTATTCTGAGTGAGAGAGGCAGGCATGCACGCTCCCGTGAATATGACCAGGGGGATGAATAGAATGTAAATGAGTAGAGCCGGCAGCCAATAAAATGAAAGGAGGTGGAATCCGACCGGCACTGGGGAACAGTGTTTACACAAAACGAAGGTAAGGAAGACAGTGAAAACAAGACAGCTTTGCAAGTCACATCCAATTGCAAAGTTGCTTATTTTCACTGTCCCCTTATTCTGAAGACCATTTAATGAAATGATACAACCCCTTTACGTTCTTTGGTCTGGAGTGGGGCAATCCTTTGGGTGTTGTGAAGTTGGGAAGGACTCCTCCTTTTCGAGAGCTGGTGAATAACCAGGTCAGAAGAAATGTGGGCAGTATAATCAGCTTCCTATAGTTCATTAAGGTGGGACAGGCAATTCTCTATGGGTGCTGGGAAGCTGGAAACGATTACATTTTTTCAAAAATAATGTGAATAACCAGGTTAGAACAAATGTAGGCAAAGTAGGCTGCTGCATATAGTTTATTGGGAAGTTTAGTTGCAATTCTCTTTAGGTGCTGTGAAGCTGGGAAGGACTTCTTTTTTTCCCAGAGAAAGTGAAAAACCAGATCAGAATAAATGTAGGTAGAATAGATAGCTGCCTAGAGTTCATTGGTCTGGGGTGGGGGCAATTTGATATGGGTGCTGTGAAGCTGACAAGGACTTATTTCCGAGAAACGGTGAATATCCGGTCAGAACACATGTACTGTAGGTAGAATAAGCAGCAGCCTAAAGTTCATTAGGATGGGGGAAATTCTCTGTGGGTGCTGGGGAGCAGGTAATGACTCCTTCTTTCCAGTGAAGTTGGGAAGAGCTACATCTTTCCCAGAGACTGTGGATTACTGGAATAGAACAATTGTAGGCAAAATAGGCAGCAGCCTAGAGTTTATTGGGAAGGGGAAATTCTCTATGGGTGCTATCGAGCTGGGAAGGACTTCTTTTCGAGACAAGGTGAATAACTGGGGCAAAAACAAATGTAGATAGAATAAGCAGTTGCCTACAGTCCACTGGGGAGAGGTGGGTTGGGGCAAATCTGTATGGGTGCTGTAAAGCTGAGAAGGACTGCTTCTTTCCAAGAGAAGGTAAATAACCAGGTCAGAACAGATGTTGACAGAATAGTCAACTGCTTAGAGTTTAGTGAGGTTATGGGGAAAAAAAGGTAACATAGGGCGACATGAATGAACGGGGCTGCTCCAGTTTTTGGGTTGAAAAGACAACAGACTTCCTGTTTGCTATATTTTTAATCAGGTGCACTCCAATATCAGGTGCATTATAAAGCGTGTCACACTACAACCGTATGAAGCTACACCTTTATAGCTTCAGTACTACAAATCCAGGCGCATTACTGCTGGAACAGGTAGACCACTTTAAAAGTGGTTTACCTGAGCCAGAAGTGTCACTTTGTAGCTAGAAAGCGCTAAAGCTATAGGCTCATAGATTCAGGCGCATTCTACGCCACTGAAGCGCACAAAAAAATGGCGCCTGGGCACAAAATATCATACATGTCGCCCATTGTGTCTAAGTTACAAAAATAATGGTACAAATCATGTCACAAGATTGGTGAAACAGGATCCCACTGTGACCTGTTAGTACTTATCTGTAGCAATATTATACAAGAAGTGAGGAAAGTGAGGGATGATCTGGGGAAGGAGCTGGAGGAGTAAACAGGAGAAGACAGTAGGAAACCATTGCCTTAGGCACCGAGAGTGTTTCTCCCGCCCCTGCGGAACAGATTTAAATGAGCGGAGGACTGGTTAGGGACATGTGCCAACGTTCTCTGCTACAAGGTAAGCACAGGGTAGAGGGAATGTGGTTAAACAGAGCAACAATAAAATGCTTTTAGAGGTGAAGCTTTACTTTAGAGCAAATATATTAATGTATATCCTGCTTTGAATGAAAAAGGGTTTATCTGCAGACCAGAGGTCACGGTTGTTTTTGCTACTTTCCCTTTTCCTCAATCCCCAATAATTATTCTGAGCATTGCCCTCCTACTTGTGCAGTATAAGCTATAGGGTTTAGAGGTTAAGAGGGATATATAGTATAGACCTCAATCCACTGACTTTCCTGTAAAATGGCTGCATGACAGATCACAGCAGAGAGCCACTACAAGCTTGTGCATGCGTGATCATTAATGAAGCAGTGAGAAAAATAATTACAGAATGAAATTAGATAATAACTATACGCTTTTTACAATACCCAGGAAGATCATTGAAACACATAATAATTCCCCAGGCTAAGCTTTTACTGAGTTTATAAAACACATAAAATGTAGTTACTACCAAATATAAGAGAAAATCACATGACATGCAAAGGCAAGAAAATACACAGGATCCAATCTAAGTACTATTTAAAGGGATTATATGAGATTAAAAAACATGGCATTTAACCTCCCGAAACAGTGCCCCCCTTATCCAAAGACAATGTCTGGTATTGCAGCTCAGATTCATTTTTTTTAATACGGCAATACCAGATATAGCATTTGTACAAGCATGATGCAGTTACTGACATTTCTCCAAAATCTTGAAATTAAAAGCTATTAAAAGGTTTGTCTAACTGCAAAGATTAGCTTTCAACATGTAGCACGTTTTAAAGAGTTTTTTAAAAAACATATTGCTTTATTGTTTTGGCTTTGTTGAAAAGAAAAGATAGTGTTATCGCTCTGAGTGAAACCAGGTTTCTGTAGGTTACGATTGCTCCCCTATCAGCTGTTTTTAATTTGTTTGCAGAGGTGACGTCCCACGGGCGTTCGAAAAAAAGGGAGTGTGTAATTTCAAAGTAAACAAAAGTAATTGTTCATTTGTTTTTGAGCTCTGGGCTCTTGAAATTAATAAACACTCTACTCTCATACAGTGCTTTTGTTGAGCTATAATACGGAGCTGATTGTAACACTACTAAAGAAAACCCACACCTGAAAAGATGAGAAGGATGTGAATGAAAGGCTGTTTTTGGGCTATGTGAAACAGCGTGTTGAGACAAAACCCCTTTAAAATTACAAATAATTAGGGATTTTTTTTTAGGTGCAAAAATGAGTTCAGATATTGAATTTTTTATCACTCCTGAAAAAGTCAAATACCTGGCCCTAATGTGATGCATGACGCCTTCAGCTTTTCCCTCCTCAGCAAGATGAAATGGGAAACAATCCAGCTGCACCATGTTTGTTTGGAGATGTGGTATAAATGTCACATTATTTTTATTCTGCGGCTTACTACAATTATGGTGATTTTTTTTTGTTTTTGTTTGTAGCACCATTTCTTGATACCAATAACTTTATTACTTTTTCATCTATGGATCTGTATGAGTGTGCATTTTTTGCAGACTGAAGTGTGGTTTTCATTGATATCTGTGACTTTTTGATCACTTTTTATTCCAATCTTTATGGAAGGAAAACAGACTACCCCCCAAAACAAAAAAAAATTTTTGGAGCTGGGTATTTTTTATGGCACTCACCGTGCAGGATATAAACGGTTATTGTGTGTGTGTATATTATTATTATATATATATATTTATATATATATATATATTATATATATATATATATATACGCACACACACAAGACCGTTTTTTCTGCATGGTGGGCGCCATAAAAAATACCATATATACACAATGTTTCCCCGAAATTAAGACAGTGTCATATTAATTCTTGCTCCTAAAGACGCACTGGGTCTTATTTTCAGGGGATGTCTTATATTTCCATGAACAGGAATTCACATTTGTTCCATACTGTAGTCATGTCATAACAAACAACAGCATAATGGGGCAGCCATTAGTGGCGACTGCCAATTTCAGAATGCCCAATATACTTTTCTGTTGGCAGCCTATTTGGCCCATATGATGACTGCTATTATGGTTATTATGGTAGAGTAGAACTTCTCCAAAATTCGGTATCTAGATGCACTGCTTGGGGTACTCCGAATTCCAGCAAGAAGTTCTTGTCACTCTGTTTCCATGTACAACACCGTATGTTCCATTTAACGATCCCGGATTTATGAACAAAAAACAATATTGATTCAAAGACGGTCATGTCATCATCATCTGTATCATCATCCTCACTCTCCAAACCCTGAATTTCATGGTGAATTTCTTGTGGCTCCTTTTAGAATCATTGACCCCCATCTCTCAAGGTAGTGACAGACCTGCTGTTTCCCAAACGCTGGTCCTTATTCTGTAAGATTCAGTAGTTTTAGAGTATTTAATGCTCAAATTTGCAGTTTTCCGCCAGAAAAAAATCATGAAAAGAGTCTGTTTTTTTCAAACCCCGCCCATCTCAACTGATAAACCTATTACTTTAAATAGGTAGAAACATGTGAATAACTGCCAGTTGGGTGGGGCTAGCCTTTGGTGGGCGGGGCTAACACCTAATCATGAATAAGATTTGAGCACTAAATACTCTAAAACTCCAGCATCTTACAGAATAAGGGACACAGCGCTGGAAACAGCAGGTCTGACACTGGCTTGTGCGGTCCTCAGCAAGGAGGGCATAACCTATGTGACAGGTTCCCTTTACATGCTACTATTGGGTTAACTGTCATATCTAAGTCGTTGAAGGACCAGGAGTGGCGTTAAGTACAGTTCAGACTGATGAAGGCATGTACCAGCTGTAACTAACAGCCGACACCTGCTGTGTTTGGAGTGGACTCAGCTCTGGAGCCTGCTCCTTACATCCTTGTGCCTCGTTACTTACATGCCAGCTCTGGCACCAGCCACCTCTGTAGGAAAAGTGGGTGATGTCTGACAATTATTGACTTGTGTAGGAAAATAGGTGTCAATAGCTACTAGTTTCTAGGTACTAGATTCTTGTGAGGGGACGTTGATTCACAGATCAATTCTGAGTGCCATATTTGGAGTAAGAATGAATTTTCGCATCTTGTATGGAGCGTTAGAAACCTGTTTCATAGGATTTTTCGTTTTCCTCTGGATCAAATTAGTGGGGTTTTAGGTTGGACCTAACATGCCTATGTCTTTTTTTTTAACCTTATTAACTATCTTAGCCCTGGTTCACTTTCCGTTCAGAGCCTCCATTGCAATTTCTGTCAAAAATTATGGAAAAAATAGTACAGCAAAAATAGTTCAAAACAACAGAAACCCCCATGATAGAAACCCAAAGGACCCTATTGTGGTCAAGTCTGTTGTGAAATCATTCCAGTTCCACAGAGTCTCCAAACTGAACCTCTGGCACAAATGTGAACCTGGACTAACCATATAATTGTTACAATGTAGAAACAATACAGTGAATAAAGGGAACACAAGGCTCTTATCCTTTGTAGGTAAGGAAAACACATACATAATCTTTTCCCCTGTTGACTGAAGTTTTTCTTTAAGATGGGACCTCAGTTCTGCAATCATCCTTGACTGTTTTGTAAGTGGCTTCCAAGTGTAGCTATACAATCTATTGATCAAAACTGAAATCTCAGATTTTGGCTTGTTGATGTCTACCCAACTAAGCCCCCTGTGAAACAAGAAGATGTAAGTATTCTCTGCCAGTCACAAACTTATCACAGAATATGTTAATCAAGCCACTAAGCTACTTCATCTTAATTGGTCTTGGCATTTTAAGTGCCTGTTCTCCACATACTTCCTGATAGATAGGAACGCTATGGGAACTTACGTAGAGGACGGAAAGATAAATTACATTTTGGAAACATACCTGCCAGTAAACAGAGCGATTGGAAGATGTGGCCTGCGTAATGAGCTGCGCGCTGTCTGCAGGGATAAGTGATTATATTGACTGCTTTGGAGAGAAGGTTAGGAGGCGGCTGCTGCATAAAGCATGGATCCTTGGGCATAGCACTTAGGTGAGAGATACAATAAGAAAAGTTTGAAGAGTAAAAAAAAAATTCTTTACGTGATACACTTGACTGTGAAAATCATGGAGAACCAGCCAGGGGAATAAGCCAGGTAGCTAATTACAGCAGCAGATTGGTTTTAATTTCAATGTAATGCCAATTAGGTGGCAGAGTAAATGAAACTATTGAATGCAAGATCAATCTCACTAGTTCTTAAGTCTCGGTGGCTCTTGGTTCCAGTTCTCAATGGCCTCCAGGGAGGTAGGGGAAATTATGCTTTTGCCTGAATGCGGGTAAATTAATTAGTTATATGATCAGTTTTTAGCTGAAGCAGCAAAGGCAAATATGTTACTTATTAATCTCCGACATTGTATAAAGGTGCAGTTAAAGGAGTATTATAGTTCCAGCAAATAAGAGTAAGGTCATGCGGAGTGGCCACTGTGTTGTTTAGATGTGGTTGTGATATGGCCAGAATCCATGCCAACATGGGGGCAGATTTATCAATACTGTCTAACTCTAAGACATTGTAAACTTAGACTAGACAGTTTTACAATGGGCCGCATTTATTATAGCAATGATAAATCTGGTGCATGTTAGAACTGTGTAGTCTAACTTTACACCTTCTATAAGCTGACTTACTTTATGCCACTAACTGTGCCAAAATTTTGGTGCATGTTTTGGCGCATGCCGTCACACACTAAGCCTCACCTCCTTTTGCAGAGACCACATCTAAAACACATAATAAATATGGCGTAAAGCATGTACAACATTATTTTTGCCGCAAATTGTGCCAGAATTCTGGCACAGCTGCTTTGATAAATGTGCTCCACTGTCTAACTCGCAGGTACATTTTTCATAGTGTTAATGAATCTGGCACAGGTTAAAACTGTCTAGACTAGCTTTACACCATTTTTAAATTGACATACTATATGCCACTAACTGCCGTCACATGCTATACCACTCCCTTTTCCCCATGAAATCATGCCCCTTTTACCACTGCCACACACCTTTTGTTAGACGAGGCGCTGAAGTGTCTAGAAACCGTCTAAAACAGATCATTAATTTGATGTAAAGCATGTACGACATTGGGCGACATGCATGAAATTTGGCGCTTTAATACCAAATTTCATGCGCATAATAATGGCATAGAATGCACCTGATTTATGAAACTGCTCTACTGCGGGTCATAAATCAGGCACATTCTAGTGCTTGCACGACAGTTCTGGCTCAGGCAAACCACTTTGAAAGTGGTTTACTTGTTCCAGCTGTAAGGTGCCTAGAAGTGGCTATGGTTCTAGTGCTGCGCCTGATATCAAGCTGAAAATACGCCAGATATCTGGCACAGGACCATTCATACATGTCGCCCATTATTTTTGTCACAAATTGTGCCAGAATTCTGGCACAACTGCCTTTATAAATGTGCCCCATGGTGTCTGGCATGATTTAAAATTTCTCGTTCATGGCTGCCTGTTTTTTGGGTTAAATGCCCCTTACATGCAAAATCATGTGGTCCTTAAAAAAAGTCTGTAATGGCCATATGATTTTGCATGTAAAGAGCAGTTTACCCCAAAAAAACAGGCCACACTCTTTGACAGGTTAATGGCTGTATCACCTACAAACTGCCCCTAAACAGCATGGGACATAGCTGTTGGTCCCACCGTGACTGTTTCTCAGCATACCAGTGGCATTTTCATATGACCTTGCCCTACAAAGTTGTACAATCTGACAATATACTTTCTGTATCAATTCTTCTCAGTTGTCAATATTGCTGTTGCTGTCGTTTATTCATTCTTTGCTTCAAGCGGATAATAATCCACCCTGGTCAAGTGTTTTAAACGGGTGCTTTGCTAAACTATAGCACAGTTTTTAAAAAAGTGTTTTTTTTTTTGCATTGACCGAGAAAAACAAGCTACCCCCATATTATCAGGACGGGTTTTTACCCCATGAAACCCAAGTGTTCCTTTTAAGGGAAAGGACCTGTTGCCCTTTCTGACACATCTGTTTTAGTAAATACTAGTGTTCACCATGACTTAACAAATCGGGAGCATCTTTCCTAAAATTTTTAATTTGCTGTGTTTTTCCCCCTTATTTTTCACCTAAAAAAAATCCCCTCCAATCTGTGGGTTTGGGTTTTTTTAAAAATTAGGAAAGGTGTTACGTTTTGGGGGGGGGGTGTTATTTGCACAGCCCTTAAATTTGTCAAATAAAAGGTTTAAACAGAGTCAGGGGTAGGGAAAAAACCCCCCCCTTTGAAAATTGAAGGGTAAAACGACCCTGAACGATTCAGTAAAAAACATTCAAAGGAGGAACACCCCAACACAGGATATAAGAGAAAAAGCCCCCCCAAAAAATTGGAAATTTCACAGGGAACAGAGGTTTTTTAAATTAAAAAACCCATGTAAAGGAGATGTCAAAAGGTCATTTTTAAATTCCCAAAAAAAAAAAAAATTTTCCTTTTAAAAGGAAAAACAAGCGGGGTCTTCAAAGCTGTTGATGTCAAAAAGTAAAATATTATTGATTATTTGGGAGCACTTTTTGGCGGAGCCTGAATTAACTTAAATCAATTATCAAAAGAAGAATGTTATGTTTAAAAAAAAAACAAAATTATGAAAAAATTTTTCTTTTTCATTACTAAAAAAATCAAGGGGGGAAAAGGGCAAAAAATTTTAAATTAAAAATGATATCGCCACTTGGTGCTCAGAGCAATGTGCATGTCCACCTAAGGAACTGAGGATGGGGGAAACACACTTCATCGCTCTCCAAATTTTGCTCTTTGCATACATTTTTTAGCAGAGAATTTTCAGAAGAAATAGCCTGTTGTTTGGGAAAAAGGACCGGTTCAGCAATTCTTGCGTAAAGGGGAAACTTATTCTCATTTTGTTAAGTTAAAAGGGTGGTTTTTAAAGTAAAAAGGGACTATATTGTCATCAGCTAGAGGAGGAAGCAGATTGTTTCCATTCAAAGCCTGTTCAGAGAACCACAGATAAGCGGAAGCTTCAACCGGGACCCAAAGAAACAAAAAATAGGAAAAGTTTTATTAAAAGCAAAAACGAAAATTAAAGTTAACCATCATTAACGCTTTGTTTTGGTACTTTTTAGTAAAAGATGAATCAGGGGGAAATCCTTTCAAACGTCCTAAAATTTTCTTTTCAAATTTTGAAGAGAGGGGGGTTGTTTCTGCATATGCTGGTCTTGTTGTGGAAGGTTATTTCCGTGATTCAACATGGGGGGGAATTGGGGCGGGCATGTAAAAAATTTTGGCGTTTAAATGCAAAAAATCGAAAAAATTCCCAAAATGCGCCTGTTAAAAAACCCCCACTTACGCAGGTCAAAAACAGGCTTTCCGCTTAGGATGAATTTCGGGTCAGGAAACCATTTTGAAAGGGGTAACTTTTCCCAGCCGTAAGCGTTAGAAAGTATAGCAAAGCAAAAAAATCTATGTTTCTCAACAGTTCTATCGCCCGCCCCCCGAAATCGGGCATAAAAGTGTCGCTTGCGCTATGTAATGCGCCTGTAAAGGTGTACGGGCCATTTAAAAAGTAGTGAAGGGGCTGGTTGGAATCGGCTGAAAGAGCCGATTTTGGGTAGCCCAATCCTGCTGCCGCCCTTAGGGCTTCGTATGGTTTTTTAGGGGCATTACTGTGGAATAGTAAACCCCTTTAAAACAGGAAACCCAGAAATTCCCCCAGCCTAGTTTCCCCTGTTTTTATGATACGAAGGGGGAGTTCCAAAATCAGGCGCATTTTATTTTATCACAAAATTTTTTGGCTTTTTCCCCACCAAATTTCGACATTCCCCTTAATGTCGTTTTCCCCTGGGGTCTAGTAAAGTGGAGTGGTTAATGCCTCCTTTCTTAGGGTTTACAAGGGAGGATTTATTCTGCACCCTTGTTCCCCTGGGTGTAGGGGGGGTTATTTGCCTGCTCCTCTAGTGGAAGGATTAGTTGTTTACTTGGTTTTCTATGGTAGTGAAAGAGTTGAATGTAGCGCCCAAATCAACCCCCCCCTTTGTTAATGAATGTTTTTTTTAAAAAGTTTTTTCAGTTGCCTATTACATTAAAAGCTTTTCTTCCAAGTAACCCGCTACTAATTACATTTACAAATCCCTGCCAGGGTTTTTGAAAAAACAAAATGGCGTCTTTCCCCCCCTTTAAACCATGGGATTTTAAAAAGGTACGATGCTCAGAAATGTTTATTTTGCTTCTTCAAGTTTAAAATTGAGATTTGTGCTTTCCATCCTGTCTTAATCCTTGGATAATTCTTCCTTAAAAAGACCTTTGATTTTTCATAACCTGTCTATTGTAGCAAATACTTGTGTTACCTGTGGAATAATAAGTCTTAAGCATCTTCTCTTATTTATGTGTGTTGTTTTATTCCTCCTTCAAGTGTATTACTGAATCTGTCAGCTGGGTGTTACCAACTGGGAATGTGTCCCTGCCAGCCCCCTGAAAAACGGGAAGGTAACACCCCTTGATGATTCAGTAATACATTTCAAAAAAGGAATAACAGAGAAACAGGGAAGCAAAACAGACATTCAGGGGAGTTCCCGGTCCTTTTAAATACCAAAACATCTGGGAAAATCAAGTGGTGTTCTTGCTTAAGGCTTCGCCGAGATGAACTTGTAAGCCCTAAACAAGTTTGCCTGCACAAAATGCCCTCATTGAACTTGCCGCAAGTGAGTGGCATTTTCACACCCTTTTGTTTTCCCGATTAACCTAACAACAAAAATTCCCCCCACGAAGCAAGGTGGTGAGAAACATTTTGGGACATTTCTTTTGATTAGGCATTGAAGGGGGTATAAAATTTCAAGAGGGTTCCCGATGAGCCGTCCTTGTCAGGGTGGGGGGCCCCCCACTTCTTTTGATAGGCGGACTCATCTAGGGGCCCCATTGGGTATGCGTAGGGAGGTCAATTTTTAACGCTGTTAAACCCCCACCATGTCCCGTTATCCCCTTCTATTTTTTCTATTTTTGCTCTTGGGACCACAATACTTGTGTCATGTACATTTTTGCTCCCTGAAAATTGTGCCGTTTTGCCCCTAAGTATGCTGACTTGGTTTCTAATTTTTGTACTTTTTCTTTTTTTTAGGGTTTTTTGCACTTTTTGACTGTTTATTTAAAAAAAATTACTTTTTTTGTATTTGGCCCTCCAAAGTATATATAGTAGTTAAGAACATCATAGTTCCTATATAAAGAAAAACAATGTATTAATAGAAGTAGAAGCAAACACCTCAGACAAAAAGACTATACAATATAGATGAAAATACAACCCCCTATTTTTTTTAATGATTTTCTCAACCCTATTCATGTTAAATTTTTATTCACTGATGGGCAACACCCTGAAACAGCTGTCTGCAGATGAACACAACTGGCAATGGCTTGAATCCTTGTCACGTTTCAAGACTCAATGAGTCACATGTGATTGAGGATTACTACATCAACAGAGGGCGCTGGAGAGTTCAGCTCTCTTTCCATAAGCTTTTGTTATATGGTTACATCCATGGTGATGTAGATGAAGCAATGAAGACTGGGTTAGTTCTGCAAATAAGTTTTGCCAGCATCAGCACCAGAAGACTGGTCCCCCTTAGCTTGGGGGACCTGTGGCAATATTATTACCTACATTCTACCCCTGTCACATGGTTGACAAAGGGACTACATGTTATCTGGAAGGACCTATACACATGTGGTCCTAAATGCTGTTCCTAGAGGAAAATCCGCACTCCCAGAGATCCCTGAGAAGACAAGGTCACAGGACATTTAATGCTGCAGAAACAAAATAAGCTACCACATTGAATAAATTGGAAAATTGAATAAAGCCTAGCACAAAGAATATATTAAAATATGCTGATATTATCCCCAAAGGCCTGAAATATCTGGGATATATTTATTGCTTTGTGAGAAATGAAATACATTTATTCATCTTGAACAATACAGATAATTGAATTGGCTCCTACTTCATTGCATTAAGACATGACTCTGGTGGCGTAGTGGTCCTTGGTGCCTCCCTGTGATGAGCTGCACTATGAAGCTGATTCCATTTATTATAGTTGGGGCAATAAAGTCACACTTTAGAGAGCATTGAGGTGAGTCTCAAAGAAAATAATAGAAAAAGTAACTACCTTTCTGCAGATAACACACTGCAGGTTTTAGCAAGTCTAAGTGCCGGACACATGATATAGCAAGGGACTGAACAGAGTCAATAACTGGACCCTAAAGGCACCTTGCCACAGTTAGCTTCCTATAGGTGGCTAATGGTCCGGACAAAAATAACTTTGGTGGAATTGCTTCTTTAAAGGGTTTGTTCCCTGGGAAAAAAAACACATGAAATCGGGGCTAGTGTGGGCAAAAAAAGAGAAAAACTGATAGCTACCTATTCCCTACTGCTGCTCAAGACTTCACTAGCGACCCTATTGTAAGTGAATGGAGTGAGATCCTCTCCTCTGCGTCGAGACAAGAACCTGGAGCGGCAGGGGACCGGTAGGAAAGTACCAGTTTGTTTTCTTTTGTTGCCCACCCTGGCCCCAATGTCATGTAATTTTTTTCTAGTTTTTTTTTTTTAGTGGACAACCCCTATAGGAAGTTAAAAGGACAGGAGATGATTCTTAGTTCTGAATTTGGATGTGGTAGTTGTTCATGGCTACTCTCAATATTTGGTCCAAAGAAATGTTAATGTAAGTGAAACAGGACAATATTAGGCTGAAAAGTAGTCAAGTTAACAAATTGGTATATTTCTCAATAAAAAAAGCACTGAAAGGCCTGCCTTGGCACATCGCTAATATGTCACATGTAGTACCCATTTACTGAGAGACAAAAGAAACTACAGGTAGTCCCCGGGTTACAAACGGGATAGGGACTGAGGTTTGTTCTTAAGTTGAATTTGTATGTAAGTCGGAACAAGTATATATATATATATATATATATATATATATATATATATATATATATATATATTTTATTTTATTTTTTTGGGGATAGTGCAAGGAACAGTTTTTACATTTGTTTTGCTATTTGTGTCCCTGTTTAGAAGATTTCACCTCAATTTCTGTATCTCATTTGCTGTTGTGGCATGCTGGCACTTGGTTATTATGGGGTATGACTCAGTGTGTGATGTCAGCACACCCAGCCATGCCTCAAAAGTCTCTGTTTGTAACTAGGGGACGGATGTAAATCGGAACGATGTAAGTTGGGGACTGCCTGTATAGACAATAATGCACAACCGTCTGAGGCACCTTGATCAAGGAAACAGAATCACACAGGAATGTAAAACAGTGGTCCCTCAAGTTACAATGGATTCAGGATAAAATGGTCTTTTCTATGACATTGTATGTTGCGTTTTGTTCCAACATACAATGTCCCAGACACTGATCCATCCAATTATCATGAATATTTTACTTGTAAAACCACTGTATTAATGAAGTGCATGTACTAATTGGCAGTTTAGTTGTGCCTCTCTACATAACAGTGCAGTACTACATGTCTTGTACTGCTCTTTACATGTTCCAGGATGAGCGGCTTATTTGGGCACTAGGTGAGGGCACCATTGTGTATAAAGTGCATGAGCCAAAGAAGCTCCTATCCTCAACACAGAAAGGGATTTCCACCTTCCAGCAGTTTTTTGTTACATTTAAGCATTTGCTTTATCTTTATAAGTTACCTTCTTAAATTTCTTTAATCTCCATTTAGCATTATTTTCGGTTGATATTTTGGGGCTTGAGAACCAATAAGCAGTTTTCTATAGAATCATAGCTTCAACATACAATACTTTCAACATACAGTGGTCATCCTGGAACCGATTAATATTGTATGTTAAGAGACCACTGTATAATCACTTTTTATTATTTTTTCATTGCAGGGTGCAGAAAACATGTCATTTATTTTGTGTCGGTTCCATGCGTAATGAGTGATATGCCACTTATTTTGTGCAGTTTCCACCAAAACCCACACAGATATAGGACAGGGTTAGCCCCAAAAGGGAACTAATCCATTTCTGGATAATCAGCAAAATTTGTCCCACAAAATAAAATCTGTGCAAAATCCCATAGAACAAGGGATATCCCCCTAAAGAAAAACCGCTTTTTTAACCCCCCTAACCGGTGAACAACAGGTTTTTGTACTCTCTTTAGTACCACAGCTCTCAAAGAGGGTTTGTGTCAAGGCATTTGACAAAAGAAACCATAATTGCTTCTGTTGGGTCACTTTGGATTATATATATATTAATTTTTATGGATATATATATATTATAAAAATTTATCTAAATTTTTAAAAGAAAAAAATTTAAAAAAAAACAGTTATTTTTCGGTTATTTTCTTTGTTGCGTCTTACCGTTTGTGATGTCCTGGGGGATGAATATATAAAAATGGCCTTAAAACTCATTATTACCTAATTGACAGCTAATGGTTATCCTTAATATTTTTCCCCCCCTACTTGAAAAATTTTTTTAAATAAAAGAGAAAACACCATATTGGTTAAAAAGGGTTGATATTCAACGAATAAAAATAGCCTTTTATTTACAAGGGAAAACATATTGCAGTATTTTATTATGAAGTGGTACAAGGTAACAATTAACCCATTCATTTAAAAATATTAAAGACAAACAAAATTTTCCCCAAAGATGGGTAGGTGCATGTTTCAGAGGCACTGACCACCCAACCCCCCACCCCCAATATTACGATTTTGCTGAATTAATAAATTGGGTTTTTTTGTATTTTACTGCAGAAAGGGAAAATAAATTAACGGATTTAAGCCCCGGTCAGAGGAAACAGGGGGAAGGGGTTTAGCATTTTTTCATTTTTTTTGTTCCGCTTTACACCCAGAAAAATTTTGGGCAACCCCCTTTCTTATGTTGAGTTTAGGGCCCTTTGGATGGCGTGGGTTTAGGAAGATTGAAACCTGCGAAGATGCTGTTTGTATTCTGGTGGTGTAGAAACGGGAAGGTATTTTGTAGCCCCAAAAGCTTTTACCAGCTGGTTCGGGGACCCCCAACTGAAAACAGAAAGGCCCCCCAAAGGGTTTTTTTCCCACCTTTTTTTCCTGGACTAGCTAGACAAGCCAGAATGGGGTAACATGATGGGAATACCCCTTTAATATATCAAACTTGATTAACAAAATAACAGACTAAATCAATAAAACAAATAGAAGGTGGGGAAAGAAAACCCAAGTATTCTGCAAAACCCCTGGGAACTTTCCCCAGAACCGGCAATCCCCCCTCCTTTAAGTAGGAATGAGTATATTATGTTCTTTCTGTTGGGAATTTAGTTTTGTTTTTTTTCTTTGCTTGTATTTTTTTGCTTTTTTCAGGACCTACAAGGGGGGTTTTCGGGGGTGTACCAATGGGGGGGCAGGGGGTTTAAAAGGTCCCCGCCCTTAACCTAATGGGAACAAAGCCTCTCCTTAAAAGAAGATACCAATATTATAAACACCACATGGAGGTGGGGGCCCCTTTTTATGATTTTTTTTTTGGGGCCCAAAAGGCGCTCTGGATGGAAAACAACTACAAAATTTCTTTTAAAAATGAGTAGAAAAAAAAAAAAACCCTTTTAAAAAAAAAACTTCTTTAGTTTTTAGTAAATAATGAAATTTAAAAAAATTTTTGATATTTTCATTTTAGGACACCACGGGAGGAAAAAAAAGGGTTTTCCTAATTGCCCTGAAAACTAGCAAGGATAAAAGGTTTGTACCAAAATATGGCTGCTAGAGGTAAGAAGTGATCCCAAAAATGCATAGTAAAAGGCTGCAGAGGCAGATTCTATTGATGTGAAAGGGAGTCATAGAAAGCTCTACTGGTAAAGTTAGCTTGGATAGTTAAGGGCCCAAAAACAAAAAAAGGGCCCATGTTGATATAACATTAATTCTTCAGTGCCAGTTGTTCAAAAGTATGTTTCAAGCTACAAAAATTTATTTCAAAGCGAATACGTTTTTTGTGCATAAAATCCTTGAACATTTTTGATTTTCTCCCTTTAAACCTGCCCCTCGTTTTGTTCCCCCCCAGTGGGATTGATTTTTGCTCATTGTTTGGGGTTGTGGGGGGTGGCACCAAATAGATAAAGAAACAAACAGTGGGGGGATTAATAATGACATGCCCAGCACTGCGGAGACATCAACTGGCTCTACCAGGAATCACGCATCACTACCCTCCTCTTCTCCGTACTGATTAAAATACACGGGGGGATCTGCTTGATGTCTGTAAATATTTATTCAAAAACTTTTTGGATTATCATTTCCCGGTTTATTGTAATTTGTTTTGCAGTGAGGTTTGTAACCCACATGCCAAAGTGGAGTGTGAGAAAATAATCCAAGCTGAAATCTGGTCCTCCCCTATGTAATCCTATTATATTCCAAGTGTAAACAACTGAGACTGGGTTCATTAAAGGGATTGTCTCATAATGAAGTCCTCTCTCCAAATTCCCTATTAGTACATAGGGACAATGTAGAAGGGGCGAATCCCTCCTCCCCATCTTCCAAAATATAAAGTACAGCTCCTGCTCTGGCATACTTAGGTTAGCAATGCGTTAGATGACATCTTCACCATGATGAGGTTTAAAGGGGTTCTCTGCTTTGCAGGATCCCTACTTTAACATTAACCCCTTAATGATCGATCACTGTCTTTTGACAGCTGTCAGTTCCTGTTCTCTGTCAGCAGTGAGAAGGGGTTTGCGACTCCTGGTGCCCCATCTGTTCTAGGAATGGAGCTGTTGCTAGAGCAGTCTCTGTGCACAGCTGGGATCAGAGTCTTCTTCATTGTTTAACCCTTTGATTTCCATGGTCTGTGACAGAGGAATGATCAAAGAGGATCCCTCTGTCCCATCAGGTCACTGTTATTCCCAGGGTCTGATGAAGTCTGGGGAATGGCTGGGGTCCAAGAGTAGCCCTAGAGCTGTCTGTATAGTAAGCCTACTGTTAGGGCACACTGTGTGTTGCCCTGACAGCAACCTGTGTTAAAGTGAAACAGAATCTTCAATAATATACACCATTGAGGTGAGGAAGATATATTTTCAACACTTTATATAATTCTCAAAGCTTATAACATCAAACTTCATAATATGACAGCAATAAAAACCTAGAGGTATATAGTATACATAGTCCTTCCTTGTATATTATTGAAGATGGTTTAAAGATGGGTAACAAAGAGGAACCCTGAACCGAGGCAGACATACAGCAAACGCTATTATACAAAGGCTGAAACGGAATGTCATGTTTTAGCATACATGAGTATAAAGTGTAAAAAATAAAAAGTGTGGAAAAATACAAAAAATCTCAAATGAAATAAAAAAATATTCTGCATACATTGCACATAAAAAGCCCCAAACAAATAAGGCGTTCACACAATTGTTACAACCTGTTTAATTTATTTATTTTTTTTAGTGGGAAATGTGAATAGTGTAAAAAATAATTTAAAAAGCACAGAAAGAGACTTTTTTATGTTCACACTGCAAATTTTTTTTTTAAAATGACACAGTAATTGTTATTTATACTCCCTCTATGCTCTCCAAAAAAACAACTTTTCCCACATAAAACAAGTCATCATACAACTGCGTCACTAAAAAAAAATATGCCTGTTATGACTGTTGAAACGCAGTGTGGCAAAAATATTTTGCTGGTCATTAGGGCCTTTTCAGGCCTGGTGCCTAAGGGGTTAAGAATAACAAGATTACAGAGTGCCTCACTGCTAATACCCCGAGCAATCCACTGGAATCTGTAGGGATTCCGGGCAATAAATGTTAAATTCCACTGCAGCGCCACCACAGGGGAAGTAAAGCATTACATGATGCTAATCATTTAAATATAATGTCTTGTTTCCCCTTAGGCTAGAGAAGCTGGACCTATGACAATCACCTGCTCACCTAGCTGGCTTCTTTTTTTTTAAACGGGGCTGTCAAGTTCCTAAAAAGAATAATATAATAAAATATCTAATATAATAAAATAGTCACCATCTTCCAGTTCCAGTGCTGTATCTCTTCGGTCTTCTATTTCCGAACAGAGACATCACCGCTGCAGTCGCTGATTGGTTTCAGCAGTCACATGTTTACATTTACATTTCTGTTCAGAAGTGAACAACTCCGAACAGTGATGCAAAGGAAATGGTAGAAGAATGAGAATAGAAGAAACGCAGAGCTGGAAATAGAAGGAAGGAGAGCAGAGGTTTATTTTTTCATTGGGGCCCCAGAAGCATAAGCATTTTTTTTTTCTTTAGAAACTTGAAAACCCCTTTAAGGTTTATGCATGTGGCCAAGATATGGATCCATATTAAACAGATCCATAATAATGTGCCCAAAATTCCGATACTGTACATTCATGTTCAATTCTGGAATGTTCTAACATAATGTATATTATCTCCTATTAACATTGCTTCTAGGGGAGAGTACAGTACTTCATGGTGGCACCATACAGTGGCACACTAAGGGTGACACGTATGATTTCTGATGCAAGGGGGCCATTTTTTTGTGCGTATTAGTAGAGTAGAATGGATCTGAATTTATTAACCTTTTCTACTGAGGATCATAGATTTAGCGCTTTCTAACTACTAAGCAACACTTCTGGCTCAGGTAAACCACTTTTAAAGTGGTCTACCTGTTCCAGCAGTAATGCGCCTGTATTTGCCTATTAACAGTTATACATGTATAGATTCGTATGGTTGTAATGCGCCCCGCCTCCAGCACGCCCCCCCAATCTCAGACGCATTAAAAGTGCCGCGGGTGCTTTTTAATGCGCCTAACACTGAAGTGCGCCTTATTAAAAATATAGTGAACAGGGTTGCGGCAGTTTTCGGACTGAAGAGACGCCAGACTTCTGGTGCAGCCCCGTTCATACATGTCACCCCGAGTATTTGTAATTTGGACCTGCAGGGACTCCACATGCAGCTGTGGAGGGAACTTTATGATGGCTACTTACTAAATTGTTCAACAACTTTAGTGGGTACTGTGTAGTAGAATGGTAAAAAAAAGAAAAAATCACAAAGATCATGTTCATAGTCATGGTCTCACCCCTGAATAACAATATGATCTTTTATAGGGTTATAGCCTGGAGAATGTCTATGCAAGAGTTGTAGCCCCAAAGAGAAGAGAAGTTTCTTAACAAAACTATTTAAAAACTTGAATTGAATCAATAAGAAAAATTGCAAAAAATATAAACACCCTTTAAGCCCTCCCCGCCTTCCAAACGCCATAACTTTTTTATTACTCCTTTTACATAGGCATATGAGGGCTTTTATTTTGCAAGACAAGATGTACTTTCTAATGGTGCTATTGATGCACTATAGAATATACCAGGAAACTGGAAAAATACATTCTAATCGGGGGGAAATGTGTAAAAAAGCATATTTGGGGAATGTTTGCAGGGATTTTGTTTTTACAGCATGCCCTATTTGGTATAAATGATGTGCTGTCTGAATTCTGCAGGTTGAAAAGATTTCAGCAATACCAAATATGTAGGGTTTTCATTATGTTTTAGTACTGTAAAAAATGCAAACATTCTTTATTTCTTATATTTGCGCTGCAGCTCCATTTTTTGTCACCCAATAACTTTTTTGTACTTCCACCTATGTACCCAAGTAAGGGGGCATTTTTTGAAGCCTGGAGTGTACTTTTTATTGGTGCCATTTTGGGATAGATGCAACTTATCCCGCTTCAAAGGAACTTATCGACAATAGGACTTACCAGTAGATCCTGTGTTGGTAAAGGTTTAAAGAGGACATATGACAGCTCCTAATATGTCTATTTTAGTAAATCCCTATGTTCTTCATGAATTAACAATTCTGGAGCATCTTCCCTTATAAATCTGTTTGTGCTGGTCCTCTATTGTTCTTTCTAGACACTTTTAAATGAATCTGACAGCTGGGTGTTACCAGTTGGGGATGCATCCATGTGTTGTTTGACTCTACCAGCACTGATTGGACAATGTCAGCGTGTGCAGGGACACGCCCCTTTGAAAACTAGAATGGTAACACCAAGGTTACTGATTCGGTAATACATTTCTAGGAGGAATAACAGAGGAACAGCACAACATAAAGTTATAAGAGAGGATACTCCAGAATTGTCATTTCACAGGGAACACAATGATTTGCTAAACATACATCTCTTTAAATTAAATAATCTGTAACATAAGGGTAGATTTAGTAACAGTATTTTTTAAATTTAGGGACATGCACGCTATAATGGCAGGTCATGCAGTTGTTCAGGGGGGGCCAGCCCAGACGAGTCCTTGTTAAATATACAGTATATATAATTTGATAAGTTATAATGTGAACATACAGTACACAGTCTGTAAACAGTTATTTGCATTCTAACACACACACAGAGTTATTTCTGAAAGCTGCTTACAACTAGTATTTTCGGCGTCTACAGTACTTTTTTCTTGTGAATGTTTAGAGTTCCCCTAGCTACAATCAAAGCAATGATAGCAAATGGGAAGAAGGTGCTATGTATTTGCCAGTATAACAGATTTGTGCAGATATGTTACTTGAACCAGGCCACAGACAGGATAGGGTTGGTGGAGGATTAAATGGGTCTTCTCGCCACAATGATTAGCTTTACACATGTATGCAAAGGTAAATAAACACTATTACCAAATACATTGCGGTTCTGATTTTGCTTCTCTTCAGAGTCAGGAACATATTTTATCTCCTGTGTTTGTAAAGAAGCTTCCCAAGTTACTGGCCACCTCTCTCTCATTGTTCCAGCAGTGGCTAGATTGATGCTGTCACTCCCTGCTATGATTCTTATCTGTAATAACTGCAGCTTGTATACATAACTTAGTCTAAGAGGGAGAGGCGTACATAGAAATGACCAGGCCCTGTGTTATAGATTAAAATAGAGTTGGCATACATAGAATTGACCGGACCCTGTAGTACAGACTACTACACCCATCCCAAAGCACTTGACACAGAAAATTTTGTTGCTTATTTGTCCTTCTGTCTCTTTTTCATGATCCTTGGATTAATTCTCTACACTTTTGTGTATTAACATTGTAAGTACTCATCACGGGTGTAACTATAGACAACTGCTATGGGGCCCAGAGGTTAAAAGGGTCCTCTCAAGTGCAAAAAAATGTACCTACAGTATCTCACAAAAGTGAGTACACCCCTCACATTTTTGTTAATATTGTATGATACATTTTCATAGGACAACACTGAAGATATGAAACTTTGATACAATGTAAAGTAGTCAGTGTGCAGCTTGTGCAACAGTGTAAATTTGGTGCGCCCTCAAAATCACTCAACACACAGCCATCAATGTCTAAACCGCTGACAACAAAAGTGAGTAAACCCCTAAGTGAAAATGGACAAATTGAGCCATATGTATGAAAGTGTTTAGGTCTAAAACTCACACTTTTGCCCATAGTAACCTATGGGCAAAAAAGTGAGTTTTAGACCTAAACAGGTTCATACATGTGGCCCATTGTGTCCAAAGTGGTAATATTTTGTGTGACCACCATTATTTTTAACACTGCCTTAACTCTCTGGACCATGGAGTTCATTACAGCTTCATAGGTTCTTCTTCCACTCCTCCATGACGACATCACGGAGCTGGTGGATGTTAGAGACCTTGCGCTTCTTCACCTTCCATTTGAGGATGTCGCACAGATGCTCAATAGGGTTTAGGTCTAGAGACATACCCTCATTTTCTTTAGCAAGGCAGTGGTCATCTTAGAGATGTTTTTGTGGTTGATACCACATTGGAATACTGCCCTGCAGTCCAGTTTCCGAAAGGAGGGGATCATGTTCTGTTTCAGAATGTTACAGTACATATTGGCATTCATAGTTTCCTCAATGAACTCTAGCTCCCCTCAGCCGGCAGCACACATGGAGTCCCAAACCATAACACTCCCACCACCGTGCTTGACTGTAGACAAGACACACTTGTTTTTGTACTCTTCATCTGGTTGTTGCCACACACGCTTAACACCATCTGAGCCAAATAAGTTTATCTTGGTCTCATCAGACCTCAGGATATGGTTCCAGTAATCCCTGTGCATAGTCTGCTTGTCTTTAACAAACTATTTGCGGGCTTTCTCGTACATTATCTTTAGAAGAAGCTTCCTTCTGGGACGACAGACATGCAGACCAATTTGATGCAGTGTGCAGCATGTGGTCTGAGGACTGACAGGCTGACCCTCCACCCCTTAAACCTCTGCAGTAATGCTGGCAGCATTCATATGTCAGTTTTGAAAAGACAATCTCCGGATATGACGGCGAGCACGTGCACTCAACTTCTTTGACTGACCATGGCAATCTTCCTATAGCCCAGGCCAGCTTTATGTAGAGCAAGAATTCTTTTTTTTTCAGATCCTCAGACAGTTCTTTGCCAACAGGTGCCATGTTGAACTTCCAGTGACCAGTATGAGAGAGCGTAAAAGCAATAACACCAAATTTAACACACCTGTTCCCCATTCACACCTCAGAACTTGTAACATTAATGAGTCCCATGACACTGTGCAGGGAAAATGGCAAATTATTCACATTTTGTCTATTTTCACTTAGAGGTGTACTCACTTTTGTTGCCAGCCATTTAGATATTGATGGCTGTGTGTTAAGTTACTTTGAGGACACACCAAATTTACACTATTATACAAGCTGTACATTGACTATTTTACATTGTTACATGAAAGTGTCATATCTTCAGGGTTGTCCCATGAAAAGATATAATAAAATATTTACAAAATGTGAGGGGTGTACTCACTTTTGTGAGATACTGTATTTGTAGGGAATGACAAGTTGGTGAATTTCTGCTATCTTGCCCAGCTATGTATGTTCTTTAATGTGTGGCAATATTATGTATACATTTCATTATTGATACTTATGATGCTCTTTTATTTTCTTGTCATAGGGTGGTGTGGACTGTCTCATTTTGCAATAAGGCCCTAGGAATTCTAGTTATGCCCCTGTTTGTCACCACACATCATTGGGGATGCAGCCAATCGAAACTGGGCTCCCTCTCTCCAGGTGCTCCATAGCAGTTCAATGGCCAGTGGTATCTACTATGGTACAAGAAGGAATTAGGGAGACAACAAAGGCCAGCCTGTACGTGCAATAAATATGTGGGTTTCTGCTGGTATGAACCTGTAACAGCAGTTGCCACTACAAATATTGTGTATAATATAATGGCATGTCCGCTGTACCCGGTGACATAGAAACTATTGATATTACTAGCTGGATCTTAATAAGTAGGACTGAATTGTCTAACTCAAGGAATGCAAAGCAACAGCAGATATTCCGTTGTAAGTAGAATTTGCCCCCAAGAAGACAAACATGAAGGCCAGGATTGAGCTTCAAAGAGGACATTTTGTGCTGAGCTGTTAGACTTTCCAGACAGCGATTAAATTAAAAAATAAATGTTTTATAATTGGCTGGCTCTGGCTGCTGCTTTCACTTCATTACTTCATCAATATACCTTGCTCCTACTAAGTGGAAACGACTGATTTAAAGGATTTGCAAAAATGATAAAACTAATCATTCTGCCCTAGGAAATAATTCATTCACAATTATTAGATATCTGGGATTATACTAGGTAATGTTGCTGTATTAAGTATCAAACCTTTGTGAGATATAATTACCAGACACAGGACTCTCTTCTAATATATGTTCAATATGTTGCAGTGACAGGAATTAATTGTAAATTTCATTCATATTGATAGAGGCAAGAATCTACAAGAAGATAGTAAGGGGGTTTCCTAAGACTATGGGTTTGCCCTCTATAATGCATTCTACATCCCCAGTTTGACCTCAGCGTCACAGTAGAGGCATGATCTTTGTGAATCATCTTTTGATAGATAGATATGAGATAGATTGTTAGATCGATAGACAGAATATGCAGCTTTTTGTTAGCCATTATGTTCCTTTCACTGCATATGCCTGCCATAGTCGCACCTATACAGGACTATAGATGCCCACCATAAGTGCAGTGTTGAACTAGTAGGTGCTTGGGGCCCACCAGTGGAGTTAATTCTTGGGGCCCATCAATCGTGTTGATTCATGGGGCCCACCAGTGGACTTTATTCTGTACATGACTACACATACCTCTTGCACTTTGCCGCTTGCTTTCTCCCTCTTTTCCTCTTTTTTTTTCCTGCCATTTTCCCTTAAAAAGCAGCCTTAGGCCTACCATGCCAGAGGCCTACCATGCCCTGTTGTCCCCTGCTGCTCTGTGTGTCAGTGACAGTGTGACATTAACTACATACACACATTCCCCATATATATAGACATACACACACACACACACACACACACACACACTGTTCACACACACAAATGACTGCTGATAAAGCCAGGAGCAGGTAGAACCTGGATGGACGTTGCAGATAGACTGAGGAGGCACAGCAGACAATTTCTCAAAGGCCGACTGCCATGAATATAATGTAACCAGTTTGAAACTGGTGGACCAAAAGACCAGATAAGTTCATGGAGCTGATAAGTCTACACTTATAACTGGAATTGAAAGATGACTGTATCAACCTGCTAAATAATGACCTAACTGTATTTAGGTCATTATTTTGCAGGTCGCCTACTAATGTTTAGCCCTTTTCTGCTGCAAAAAAGGATGTAACAAAATCAAATACTCAATTTCATCTGGACAAATAAGCCACAATTAATATGAATGGCCCAGGGCACGTCATTTTAATAACGCTAACCTTTATTTAAACATATATTTGTGTAAATATCTACCGGGCAATTCATAAAATAATTTACAGGTAAGGCAATCAATAGCTCATAATACGACTTCAAGTGGAAAGTCAGCTCAGATGGCGCATAAAATTATACAAATCAATGCCATCAACTACAGTCTTGACACTTTTATTCCACAATTTAACCTATTACAGGTAGCCCTAGGCTGTGATTTTTATTGTTTGCAGCTAATCGCCAGACAATGTTTACAATACATAGGAGACTTTTCCCATGGTCAGCATTTTGGGTCTTAAATCAATCTTCTTACTCAACCAATTTATTTTTCTTTAAAAGGGGTTGTCTGGCTTGGAAAATCAATTTTCATATACATAATTAGGGAATTCTAAGTTAATTGAGGGGTAAGTCTCACATTTGGGACCCTTATCGATTAACATGCACTTTGATGGCAAATTCCAGCTGATTGTTGATGGTTCCTGTAATCAAATTATTTTAGGGAGATCTTTTGACAAAATGATTGCCAAAGAACTTCTGTGACTTGATTGGAAGGTAAAAAAGCAGTAGCATTTCTGTTAGTCTTGACAATCATACAGTGCCTTAGGCTTCTCCTATGGTATGGTTGCACAAGGTATGTATCCAAAGGACAGTCATGGTAAGGTGGGAGGCCAGTTCCCCTCATCTCTCCCCTATGGAGTGTTCTAGCACACTATGCCCATTCATACAGCCTACACAATTACACTACCCCATCTTTCAGATATAGAATATTTTCTTCTATCCCTAATATAAAGGGATTTTTTTCAGGTTGATGTTTCACAATCTCCAGTAATTTATACTAGTGCATACATGAACACATTTTTGTAATGTAGTAAGGACTGTAGAGCGTGGCACAACATACTACAGGTCGGCTGCCTCCACATTATCACCCCGCTAATTCCTCTCCTTCACAAAGGAGTTAAAGGCTGAGGCTAGAAGGAGAGTCAACCAGTACTATACCACTAAGAAAATACATAAAATATTCCTCTATTTACTGCTAAATAAAATGAAAAGAATGTATCATAGGATCAATTTCCAAATGTGACTGCAGTAGTGATAAAAAAAATCTAATTCGTATTTATAGAGGCTAGAATCTTTTATATGATATTGTATATGGCTTATTGCCCTCTGTAATGTGTTCTTTGGCCCTTGAATCAACGTCAGAGTTGCATGAGTGACATGATCTCTGCCTCCCTGAGTAGATAGATAGATAAATAGATAGATAGGCTATTATAGCAATCACACCACAACATATATATGTATATAAAGTTAGTACTGTTAAAAAAAAAATGCGTCCATCAAGTTTGAAAAAGGGCAGGGATAAGATGTGGATGAAGGAAAGGGGTAAAGGTAATTTTAAAACTTTGTTTCACCCGGATGATCCAGAAATGTGAAACGCGTAAGCATAACCCAAACTGCCGTTTTAGGAAATACTTCACTCATTGATCCCAAATGGCTATTGGACTGGAGCTAAACAAGAATTTCATACATCTATATAAGCATTAATATTATTTTCTTGCAAGTAATTCTTAAAAAGGGTTTTCTCACCACACTGATTGTCTTTAAACTATATGTATATGTTTAAACTATATGTCTATAAAGACTATTACCACATACATTAATGTTATGATTTTGTTTACTTTCAGAGTTAGAGCAGTTTTTATATCCTAGTTGTGCACACAAGCTTCCCTAACATACATCTCTCTCTGCTCTCATTGCTCCAGCAGTGCAGTCCAACTATGGTGCCATCACTCCCTGCTGTGCCTGATCAGCAGCACAGGAGCTTTCTTTATCTATGTGACTGACAAACAAGCCTTGTAGCCTTTTTTCCTACTGTATAAACCCTTCCGTCAGCAATATCCCTCTGACAGACTCAGCTAGGAATGGCAGAGCTAAAATGTCAGCCACTGCTTAAAACTGCCCACAGTCCGACCAAGAAGTGAGAGCCTGAAGCTGGCTGTGAGGAGTAGGCCCTGTGAAACAACATGGTGAGATCACCCCTTTAAGGTGCTTTGAAGCCCTCAAAAACAGCTCCACCCATTTTATGGGGTTTACAGATAGTCTCTCCATTTTCCTGACACATATATCCCTCCCGACATGTATTTTTCAATAAATATTTTTATTCACCATTAAATAACCTGGAAACATGTTTTTTTTATTTAAAGCTGCTGTCTTCTATTATTATTCCCCTGGAAAAGGTATGAAGACAACATATTTTTTAATAGTCCTCTTGTCCATAAGGTATGCAAGACACTTGTGGGTTGCAGAATGATTTCTGGCAGACTTTGCAAACTCCACCATAAAATAGGTGATCCAGGTGGTCTGGGGGCGTTCCAGGTAGTTTTGGCATTTTCTGCTGGTCCAGAGGTGTTCCCAGGCAGGCCAGGGTGTCCCCACGTGGGTGGTTCCTGTACGGGTTTAGCCTCTATTTCCTACCAAGTTATTCAGGTCCGCTTTATACAGTCTGACACTGTCATCACCGGTTGGACAGTCTCAGAATGTGTAGTGAATGTGTGTAATGGTAACACCCATTTGCCAATTTATGTATACTTTTATAGGACGAATAACATAGGAACAGCACAATGAAGAATTCTAAGAAATGATGTTCTAGAATTGCCATTTTATTGGGGATACATGTCTTGACTAAAACAGACGTGACAGGAGTGTTCACAAATTCTCTGATTTCCTCTTAGGCAGTACACGCATTTATGCAGTCAGTATTTTACCCAGTCACATAGGACTGAATACATTTGCTATGAGACACAAATGTTGAGTCCATGAAAAAATGTAATCTTTATCATTCCCCACTCTCTGGAGCCAGTTCTTGTCAGTATAAACGTTCGACCCTTACACTTCTTGTTTTGGTACAGTGAGTCAGGGCACTCGAATGGACTGAGGCGTGAAGACTTACGCAACACAAATAAAGCACATGTGACACTTGTTAGGTCAGTGTATGTTCTCGCGTCACTTTGGGAGATCATTGCTGTGAACATAGCTGGCTTTTAGCTGCCACTTCCTCTACAAGTGTGACCTTTAGTTGGACGTTAGCAGCCCTCTGCAGCACAGCAATCCAGCGTTTGACAAAGGTTAGATCTGAAAGCCTGTTACTCAGCCATACATGCTCTGCCTGCTCTTATAACTACTGGTTAACCCATAAGGGGTCTATTCAGTAATGACGGCTTCCTCATGTCTAAATTATGATCTAATTGAACTCAAATTGAAATTATACTTAAGGAAAGGAATGATTTCACTGTCTATAATAGTAGTTTCCCCAGTCATTACTCTATTCATTACTGACATAAACATATCTTGATATTTTGTTCAAAAAAATCTCAAAAACATTTTGTCTCCCTCTTCTTCTTATGACATATAAATGTCCAGTCAACTGAGATCTTTAAACTGACCATGCACATTAGATTGAAGGTGTGTTCCCATCTCAGACATTTATAGCATATTGAAAGGATATCCCATAGATGTATGATAGGGAGGGTCACACCTCTGGGACTCACAACTACCTTTGGGAATAGGACCCTAAAAGTCTCACTGCAGAACAGAGAGAAGATCGCACACTCTCTAGTTGTTTCATTGGGAGTTCCAAGTGCAGAAAAGCGCACCGCTTGGACGTACTTGGAACTCTCATGGAACCAAATGGAGAGTAACAAACTAGTGCGGCCTGTTGTCCGTTTTGCAGAGAGACTTTTGAGGGCCCATATTCAAGAAAAATGTGGGTTCCAAATGTGTGACCAGCTATTATAAGACATTATACAGTATCTCACAAAAGTAAGTGCACCCCTCACATTTTTGTAAGTATTGTATTAAATCTTTTCATGGACCAACACTGCAGATATGACACTTGGATACAATGTAGTAAGTGTACAGCTTGTATAACAGTGTAAATTTGGTGCGCCCTCAAAATAACACAACACACAGTCATCAATGTCCAAACTGCGGGCAACAAAGGTGAGTACACCCCTAAGTGAAAATTTATAAATTGTGCCCAAAGTTTCAGTATTTTGTATGGCCACCATTATTTTCCAGCACTGCCTTAACTCTCTTGGGCATGGAGTTCATTAGAGCTTCACAGGTTGCAGCCACTGGAATCTTCTTGCACTCCTCCATGATGACCTCACAGACCTGGTGGATGTTAGAGACCTTGTGCTCCTCCACCTTCTGTTTGAGGATATCCACAGATGCTCAGTAGAGTTTAGGTATGGAGACATGCTTGGCCAGTCAAGCACCTTTACCCTCTTTTTCTTTAGCAAGGCAGTAGTCATCTTGGAGGTGTGTTTGGGGTCTTTATCATGTTGGAATACTGCCCTGCAGCATAGAAGGGAGGGGATCATGCTCTGCTTCAGTATTTCACAGTTCTTGTTGTCATTCATGGTTTCCTCAATGTATTGTAGCTCCCCACAGCCGGCAGTACTCATGCAGCCCCAAACCATGACACTCCCACCAACATGCTTGACTGTAGACAAGACACACTTGTCTTTGTACTCCTCACCTGGTTGCTGCCACACATGCTTGACACCATCTGAACCAAATATCTTGGTCTCATCAGACCACAGTCCATGTCCTTAATCTGCTTGTCTTCAGCAAACTGTTTGCGGACTTTATGTGTAGAAGAGGCTTCATTCTGGGATGACAGCCATGTAGACCAACTGGATGCAGTATGCGGAGTATGGTTTAGACACTGATAGGCTGACCCCCACCCTTTTAACCTCTGCAGCAATGCTGGCAGCACTCATACATCTATTTTGATTAGACACTCTGGATAGGATGCTGAGCACATGCGCTCAACTTTTTTTGGTCGACAATGATGAAGCCTGTTCTGAGTGGAACCCGTCTTGTTAAACAACTGTGTAGTTTTGGCCATTGTACTGCAGCTCAGTTTCAGGGTGTTGGCAATCTTCTTATAGCCTAGGCCATCGTTATGTAGAGCAACAATTCTTTTTTCTGATCCTCAGACAGTTCTTTGATATGAGGTGCCATGTTGAACTTCCAGTGACCAGTATGAGAAAGTGTGAGAGTGATAACACCAAATTAACACATCTGCTCTTCAATCACACTTGAGACCTTGTAACACTAACGAGTCACATGACACCGTGGAGAGAAAATGGCAAATTGGGCACAATTTATTCATTATCACTTAGAGGTGTATTCACTTTTGTTGCCAGAGGTTTAGACAGTGATGACTGTGTGTTGAGTTATTTTGAGGGCACACCAAATTTACACTGTTATACAAGCTGTGCACTGAATACTTTACATTGCATCGCATGTCATATCTTCAGTGTTGTCCCATGAAAATAAATAAAACAATATTTACAAAAATGTGAGGGGTGTACAGGCAGTCCCCAACTTACATCGTTCCGACTTACATACGTCCTCTATTTACAAACGGAGACTTATGGGGCGTGGCTGACATTCAACACTGAGTCACACCCCATGATAACCAAGTGCCAGCATGCCACAACTGCACATGAGATACAGAATGTTAGGTGAAATCTTCTAAAAAAAAGTGCACAAACAGCAAAACAAATGTAAAAACTATTAAAAACTAAAAAAAAAAATTGTGCTGGAGTTACATTTAATAAATCTACCTGTTCCGACTTACATACAATTTCAACTTAAGAACAAATAGACAGTCCCTATCCTGTTTATAACCCGGGGACTGCCTTTACTCAGTTTTGAGAGATACTGAATAACATACTGCCCACAGAATTGCACCACTTATCTCTTTCCCTGTATTGAAAGAAGATGTAATTCTCCCCATAACCTGCACAGTGTGTGTGGACCTGGCTTACCGCCAGTTTCTAAAAGAATCTAAAAAAATAATTCCCCATGGGCACTGGTTAGGAGTCCACTATTGTAATGCACCATCACCAAGGTGATCTTCACTTCTGACAGATTCCAGGACTGCACCTCCTAGTGAAGGAAGGCCTCTTGGTTGAGAATAATAATCTTATGACAGAAGGAAATCCCCATCATTCTGCAGCACACCGCGAGTACTAGCATATGCGGCAATGCATTGTCAGGGTGCAGAGTTTAGCACTTTTACATTGTACTGGGCAAAATGATAGGATTTAGCTGTTGTCAGCATTTACAGTGAAGCAGCAGCTCATGAGAATAGATGCTGTGACACAGAGTCAGCAGGGCTTCAAACTCTAAGATAAAGCTTTCTCTGCTGGAGCAAACACAAGCCCATTATCCGGCTATACCGATTAATCACGGACTGCAGTGGCTTCTTCGCTTTGTGCTCGATGAGGATTGCCGCTGTTATGCCGGGGATCTTTTAGAGAGGCGCCATTATGAAAGCGAAGTACTTGAAGATGGGCTATAGGGGACATGTATGAAAACTGTCTAGGTGTCAGACTTTCTTTGTCGCCCATAGCAACCAATCAGCGTTCCCCTTTAATTTCATATAGTGCTCTGAGAAAATTAAATGGAAGCGCTGATTGGTTGCTATGGGCAACAAAGAAAGTCTTACACCTAGACAGTTTTCATACATGAGGCCCTGTGTATCTATAAGTCACATAGGGTCTCAGGAATAAAAGAAACATTCTCACATTTTCTGCATAAATGCCCTTGTGATTGTGCCATGTTTTCAGCCAATGAAGCTATTGGTTGACCCTGAGAGGGTCTTCTCTGCCCAATCCTTCACAAGTGCTTCCAACCTTGGTTTCTAGATCAATGTTCACATAAAGGGGTTGTCCAGTATTTTTTCTCTTTACAAATTATAAACTGCTTTTGCTTTAATAGTTTTAAAAAATCTATATTTACCTCGGCACTTACCGTGGTTCCATTGCTGACCTTTCAAGTAGTGTCTCCCGCATCTTCTTTAATTGGCTTGCGACCGCTGCAGTCACTGATTGACTGCACTGGTCCCATGTCATTGATGTCACCGTTCGGAAGTGAACGGCTGTGAGTGTGTAGGTCGGGCAATGGCATGTGAGCGCAGCAGCTACATGGAAATAAAAGACTGCATAGATTTGGCCAGCAGCTTCAGCGCTGGAATGGCAGTGAGTGGAGAATTGAGTATAGAGTTTTTAAGCAGCAGCTTCTAATTAGCAAAAAAAAATGGTGAACCTCTTTAGATTCTGATAATATCAGTGTTGTGGTTTTTGACTGTAACAGAGCCTTTTACATAGAAGTAAATCAGTCCCATGACTGACACCAGGGGCACCTCATTGACTTATAATGCGGTCTGTGGGTTCTTCAGAGGGGTCCATCAGAATCTGTGGCTCCTGAAGCATACAGTACGTTCAATAGCGGCAGTCATGACATGGACACTGATGTGGAGAGGGTTGAGACAAGGAGCAGGCAATTGTTTGGGGCACAATTATGTTTTAAAAATTTTCTTTGTACAAACAATACAGTAGATTAACTTCAGAATGTGACAGAATTTTATCATGTGGGACTAAAGTGGAATACATGCTTTTGCATTACATATATCATGTGTTTTAGACACCTTTTGTGCTTGACAGGGGGGAATTTCTTAGAGTTAAAGGGGTGGTCTCGCTACAGAGATTAGCTTTCAACATGTTGGGATCACTAAATAAAGATGTTTTCCAAATATATTGCATTTTTTTTGTTAAGGAGCTACAAGTGATTTTATCACCTTCTGAGCTCTCTCTGGTTCCCCAAGTGACCAACCTGTGTACTCTTTATCCCCTGCTGTTTGTTCTATCTGATAGCAGGGAGTGAAGTCATCACACAGGTCAGAACTCCGGACAGTGACAGCTTGTTTGTTATCTGATCTTTCAGACAAAAGCTAGTAATTACTGATGTTTACTTTAACTCAGAAGCTTCCCTGGTCCTGACAGCATGATATTTATCTAATTAGCAGAGGTCTGAAAAAATGGAGCTCATATGCTAATTGCAGACAGCTTGACCAGGAAGTGACTGAGCAAAGCTCCTGAAAAAAAGATAAAAAAAAACTCCTTCCAGCACCGCATCTCTCCGGTCTTCTGATTTTATTCACTCACTTCCAAACTGGGACATCCCCGCTAAGGCCGCTGAACTGCTGTGACGATCACTTGCCTCCAAGTTACATCACATACTGCACGGACCAGCTCCGAGCGGTGATGTGAGTAGAGACACGTGACCAATGCATCGGTGACGTCTCGATTTGGAAGTGAGTGTATGAAAACAGAAGAGTGGGGAACCAAGAATCAGAGAGAGATGAGAAAAGTCTTTTGTTTTTTCCTGTGAGCCTTTATGAGGTGGACAACCCTTTTAATGCTGCAGCTTCTGGGGGCATGGGATCCAGTGATCACTTACCCTACCCTAAAAAGGAGAACTCCAGGATATGACTAAAGAGGATACAGGGGTAGCAGTTACCCCTGTATGATGTTTGAGGGGGTAAAAGCCCCTGTCCTACATAAGAAGATATCAATATTATAAACGGTGCATGGCAGAGGGTAAGCACTGTTGAAAAGAACCTGTGTAGCCATTCTTAATATGTCTATTTTAATAAATACTAGTATTCCCCAAGATAAAACAATTCTGAAACAACTTTCCTCAAATCTCTATGTTGTATGGTTCCTCTGGTATTCTTCCTAGAAATCCATTATCAATTTGTCAGATGGGTGTTACCAATTGAAGGTGTGTCCCTGGACAGTCTAATATTGTCCAATCAGTGCTGACAGTCAGGGTGTGCTGGGACACACCACTTTGGAAATTGGAATGGTAACACCCATCTGACATATTCAGTAATACATTTCTAGAAGAAATAACAAAGGAACAGCACAACACAAAGTTATAAGAGAAAATGCTCAAGAATTGTTATTTTAGAGGGAACACAAGTATTTAGTAAAACAGACATGTCAGGAGCAGCCACAGGTCCTCTTTAAAGAGGTTTGGCCAAGAAGTGATTTCCTCAGCTAACAGGCTGAACTTGAGTCTTGAGCCTTGAGAAGAGGGGCGTTGTGTTTCTGTGTTTAAAAAACAAGTGCCTCCTCTGTGATGTTATCACTCTACCTCCCCTGCACGTTCCCGAGGCTCGGTCTCTATAGTTGAGCAAACATTGTTTTGCTAAATCACAGAGAATAACTATTGTGCACAAGTTAATGGGTTTTGTTTTCTCCCACTTATCTGCTCAGGAGAGAAGATTAGCTCCAGGCAGGCAGGATTCTTTCATTTCTTCACAAACTGCTGGAGTCAGTGAGGAAGAAGGGCTGAGCAGTGAGCCAAGGGGGCATCTGCAATCTTTACTCTGATAATTACATTACAACCAGTGGATTCTGTATACAGGAGACGGAAACTTTTTTCCCCAGTCCCTGCAAAGCTTGTTCATGTTCCCTGCCATCAGATAAGAATTTCAAACCACGCAAGCGTGGCCAGATCAGCTCCTGTCAGTGTCCTGGTCATGTCTAATGTAAACTATCAGGAAACTAAGGGCATGTAATTAATGCTGTAGCTGACACAGGCTGCACTTTTTTTAAATTACATATATTTAGAAAAGTGATTAAATACCCATTTTGGAGGATCCCACGTCAACATTAGATCGTGGCAAAACCCCTTTAAGTTACATCTTGGCACTTAATGGCTTGTGAATGACACCTATCATGCAGTAATAGACTCTCAGTGCGACATACATCTAGTGTAGACAATTACCTCTTCCCAATAGAGAGACAGGGCTGTTTAAAAAAGAAATAAAAAGCATGACAGCGGGGTCACTGTCTCAAAGATCTGGCTTGGGCATCAAGATCGTTTATCCTGCCCCTAGATGTAGCCATGCAATGATCCAATGACAATGAATGTATGACAGAACAGAACCTTTGTCATGGGCATGTTTGCTACTTCGGTCTGTATCATTTTAATTTATCTTATACCCCTGGAAAACCCCTTTAAATTGGATTTGCAAGTTGAAACATACTGTAATCAATGTCTTCTGAAAATGAAAGATGTGGCTTCGAAAACTGCATAGCAAATACACAATCTGTGGCCACTGTGTCTTCTGTCCATAGCCTGTTATTTACTCTGAAGTAAGATGGCAAATCGTGAGTGAAGGCATGCAGCACTGTTATTACTCAGAAGCTCCCAGTTAATAGGACAATTAAAATGGTAATAGACAATGCTTCTAAAACAAAGAAACATTCATTTAGATGCTTGTTCACAGCGGAGGAATTATTAGAATGAATCTGAGGGAGAAAAGTCTATTATAAGTGGAGATAGCTGAACCTATGTTTATCCACCCACTCACAGACTGCCCCTCAGCAATATCATGTTTGCTAGACAGACTTTTGCTATAAATATGGTGGCTTCCTCCAGAGCCCAAATAACTGTGTGTTTATTAACATGATGTTAAGAAACGAACATAGATACTGCAGTAGGAGTTTGTAACAGGATCAAGCTGGGGTAGTAAGGTAAAGTCCTAGGAAAGGTGAAGGGGTCTGGCAAGTCTCAGGGGTGATGCCGCAGTAGATGTCACAGTCCAGATACTTAAACACAGTTCTCAATAATGAGGCACAGTTCTCAGGGTCCGTAATCAGATCACTTAAAGGGAACCTGTCATATAGGTTATGCCCCCCTTGCTGAGGGCAGCACAAGCTAGTGTCAGACCTGCTGTTTCCAGCGCTGTGTCCCTTATTCTGTAAGATGCTGTAGTTTTAGAGCATTTAATACTCAAATCTTATTCATGAGCAGGTGTTAGCCCCACCCACCAAAGGATAGCCCCGCCCACTGACAGTTATTCTCATGTTTCTACCTATGCAAAGTACTAGGTTTATCAATTGAGGTGGGCGGGGGATAGCCTCAGGTGGTTAGAGTTTGAAAAAAAACGGACTCTTTTCATGACTCTTTTCTGGCTGAAAACTGCAGTTTTGAGCATTAAAAACTACAGCATCTTACAGAATAAGGGGCACAGCGCTGGAAACAGCATGTCTGACACTAGCTTGTGCTGTACTCGGCAAGGGGGGAATAGTCTATATGATAGGTTCCCTTTAAAACATAGTTGGCAACTTTTGAAAATGAAAAAGCAGGAGACTTTAGACGGCGGCGCGCCCATCTTTCCGGTATGCCACGCCCCTTCAAAAAGCCACACCCACTCCACCTAACTGCATAACGGCTTTGGAAGAAAGCCAGGTAGATGCCCTTATAGCCAGGTAGTAACCCCCCATAAGCAGGTAGTGCCCCTTACAGGCAGGTAGATGCCCCCTTGTAGCCAAGTAGATGCCCCTCTGTAGCCAGGTAGGTGCCCCCCTTTGTTAGCCAGGTAGGTGCCCCCATTGTTTGCCAGGTAGTGCCCCCATTGTTTGCCAGCTAGTGCCCCCTCTGTTGCCAGCTAGTGCCCCCGTTGTTGCCAGGTAGTGCCCCATTGTTGCCAGGTAGTGCCTCCATTGTTGCCAGGTAGTGCCCCCCTTTGTTGCCAGGTAGTGCCCCCTCTGTTGCCAGGTAGATGTCCCCTCTGTTGCCAGGTAGTGCCCCCATTGTTGCCAGGTAGGTGCCCCCATTGTTGCCAGCTAGTGCCCCCATTGTTTGCCAGCTAGTGCCCCCCTCTGTTGACAGCTAGTGCCCCCATTGTTGCCAGCTAGTGCCCCCTCTGTTGCCAGGTAGATGCCCCCTCTGTTGCCAGGTAGTGCCCCCATTGTTGCCAGGTAGTGCCCCCTCTGTTGCCAGGTAGATGCCCCCTCTGTTGCCAGGTAGATGTCCCCTCTGTTGCCAGGTAGTGCCCCCATTGTTGCCAGGTAGTGCCCCCATTGTTGCCAGGTAGATGTCCCCTCTGTTGCCAGGGAGATGTCCCCTCTGTTGCCAGGTAGTGTCCCCTCTGTTGCCAGGTAGATGTCCCATTGTTGCCAGGTAGATGTCCCCTCTGTTGCCAGGTAGATGTCCCCTCTGTTGCCAGGTAGTGCCCCCTCTGTTGCCAGGAAGAGCCCCCATTGTTGCCAGGTAGTGCCCCCATTGTTGCCAGGTAGATGTCCCCTCTGTTGCCAGGTAGATGTCCCCTCTGTTGCCAGGTAGATGCCCCCATTGTTGCCAGGTAGTGCCCCCATTGTTGCCAGGTATATGTCCCCTTTGTTGCCAGGTAGATGTCCCCTCTGTTGCCAGGTAGATGTCCCCTCTGTTGCCAGGTAGTTGCCCCCTCTGTTGCCAGGAAGAGCCCCCATTGTTGCCAGGTAGTGCCCCCTCTGTTGCCAGGTAGATGTCCCCTCTGTTGCCAGGTAGATGTCCCCTCTGTTGCCAGGTAGATGCCCCCATTGTTGCCAGGTAGATGTCCCCTCTGTTGCCAGCTAGTGCCCCCTCTGTTGCCAGATAGTGCCCCCTCTGTTGCCAGGTAGATGCCCACTCTGTTGCCAGGTAGTGCCCCCATTGTTGCCAGGCAGTGCCCCCCCCTATAGCTAATAAAAGTAAAATAATAAAATCCACTTACCTCACCAAGCTCCTGCAGCGCTGCCACTCCCGACCGATCTCCTCAGCGGCGCAGGGGGAAGTGAGAGCAGTCGCGCGTCACTCCCCTGCAGCCGCGCTTCACTTCCCCGTGCGCCGCTGACCTGTATGTACGGCGCACACACCGGCTCAGTACATACAGGGGGGGGAGGAGGGAGGAGGAGCGATCCCTCCTGCCTCCTCCCTGCACAGCGAGACTCCGGGCGGGTGAAGCGGGCGTAGCGGCCGCTTCCCCCGCCTGTAGTAGCGGCCCGGCGGCGCCAGAGTAGCGCACTAGCGCTACTCCGGCGCCGCGGCCATTGAAAGAGCCCCCGCCGCCTGCTGGCGGCGGGAGGAATGCCAACTCTCCCTCTCCAAATAGCGGGACCCTCCCCCCCCCCCCCCGCCAAAAACGGGAGAGTTGGCATGTATGCTTTAAAATGACTTGCCGTTATGGCCATGGATATACAACGTCACTTGCTCTCTCTGCTGATGGTTCTTGGCACTTAGTTGTCTCTGTGGGAAGACTATCCTTCACCCACTTTGGTTTCTGCTTTCTTTCCTGGCTGTGGCACTCGAGTAGTCCAATGTTAGCTGCAGGACTAATGGCCGAATGGTTAATGGCCTCTCTGCAGTCTGCCAACTCCCCCTGGGTTCCATTCTAGCATCTATCAGCAATCACCACTTTACTGCCCTTTTTGTTGTTTTGGTGCCAGTCACATTAGGCTTGGCCCAGGTTGCACTGTTTAGCTAAAGGATTTTAGGTTTTCACTTCTAACTGCTGTACAGGGATCTGGACTTCACTGCTGCATATCCCAGGTTTATGCTGATCCAGCCTCTTAATAGGCTGCTTAGCCAGTCCTACAGATAGCCTGCTAAACACCCTCCTGCTACAGTTTAAGGCCTATAGTGGACCATATGCCTCTGCAGCCCGATTCTTTCACCAGTACACTGGGGATTAGAAACAGCAAGAACATGGTTATGTGAGCACATTACAACAAATTTCCCTGGCTTTCCTCGTGGTTCTCACCACACACTGTCTACAGGAGTGTCTTATAGCTCATTGCTGCAGCAGAGCCATCTAGTGACCACAGTGGCATCACAACACTGTACAGTGGTCCCTCAATTTACCATATTAACGGGGTTGTCCACTCAATATTTTGTTGTTATTTGCATATATAAGTGACCATTTAAAATAAAAAAAAACTTATACTCACCTCTCCCTTCACCTTGGATCCAGTGCTGCACCAAACGTTGGCGGCAGCGGTGAAGTCCCCTGTTTGGAAGAAGCAAGAAGAAAAGTACTGGAACTGAAGTGAGAGGAGAGGTGAATCTAAGCTTTTTTTTATTTTAAATAGGAATTACCAGCAGAAAAATTAAACATAAAAATATATGAGGTAGACAACCCCTTTAAAACCAACCGTCAGCTGACTGTCTCAAGCCTCAGTAGGAGAAAGGTAGTATATGCCAAAGATACGAAAAATCATGGTGACTGATACAACTATAGGCTGAACCAAAACCTGGCACACTACTGCTGGAACAGGTAGACCAATTTAAAGGTGGTTTACCTGAGCCTGAATTGTCGCTTTGTAGCTAGAAAGTGCTAAATCTATAACGTGCAGTAGAACAGGTTCATAGATTCAGGCGTATTCTACGTTACTAATGCGCGGCAAAAATCATATACGGTATGTAGCCTATAGTCTCTACTGTTACCACAGCAGCCACATACACCTTATCGAGGAACCCACCCATTTCTGTAAATTTTGTATCTTCTCTCCAAAAATGGTCACACGGCCTTCTTCACAGGCCTCTGTTCCAGAAACTCCCTCTCCTCCCACTATGATAGTTCCACTACCACCTTCTGCCCGATGGCACACCTGCAGGAGTGAGACTTCCTTTCCGCCCGCACTTACTTGGTGGTACAAAGTATTCTACAGCTGTCACTTGGCTACCTTAGCTGCACTGACCATGGCTCCAGCTTCTGGCCGGGGACCTCTGATCAGCCTAGTAAGCTTACTACATGCAGAAGGAAGATTCCCTCTCTTCCTGCAGAATCTGGTATTCTTCCTTGCAGGGGCAGCCTAACATAGTCTCAGCGGTATCCCCTGTGCATTCAATGCATACTGCATCTCCACCTTCCAGCAACTGCCAAGGAAGGGACTAACAACTTGCACCCCCAGCAGGGGAATGCCTGGCTAACATGTGGCTCCTGATTGGCACTTTTATCTGGCCCCTCTACTCTCTGAGCAGATGACGCACCAATTCAATGCTCATAGTACAAAGTGCCTGGTAATTCTCTACCCACTGCTATCACGCATGGGGTTTCCACTTCACCTTGTCAGAGTGTCATTGCCAATCATGACACTGTCAACAGAGGACAGTGTAGGACCAGTTTCGGACTGGGGGGTCTGGGGCCACAGGGGGGTTGATCTTGGGGGGCCCACCCTACAGTACATGAAAATATTACCAGCCTCTCGGACATTAATGTGCCCATTTTACCACATAATTGGTGTGCAAAACAGAACTGTAATGTGTAGTACAATATCAAGTTAGTCACATATCATAGACACAGGGCTAAGTAGCTCCATCCATATCCCCATCCACATTTCCCTTGGTCACGCACCTCGCCACCTTCTAAATTACACACCAGCAAGAAAGTAAAAGTCTAACTCCTATTCACAGGGTCAGGTGACCCCTCACTCTTACAGTCAGGGACCAGTGTATGCTGCCACTATACCCACACCGATATAACCTACAACAATGCTATATGGAGACCACATAGTGGTCCGACACCAGCTCAGGTCACCATCACATTACAATATAAAAAATAACCCCTGAAATCAGGGACTCACTGGAGACGTCTTATCTGATGAGTCGTTCTCTTCTCTCATGAGTCGTTCTTATTCCCATTTCTTCTGCATCCGTTCCACACCCCCATGATGACTTGTCCCGGCCCCCACTCATCCCAGCAGAAATTAAACACAAATATATTAGAAAACTCAATTTTAAAGCAACTCTTTACCTATTCCCACCACTGTACAAACTACCCAGGGGTGGGAGAGCGGCCTAGTATCCTAAGGGGCTGGAAGGTGGGGAGAGGACTAACCCCCTGGAGATAATACTACAACTATGGGCTGCTGCCCTCTCAATTATATTACCAGGTAGGTAGGCAAGACCCTAGGTAGGTAGGCAAATGGGCAAGGTCCCAGGTAACTAGATAGGCCCTATTTAGGTAAGTAGACCCCCACTGGATAAGTTGGAAGCCCGGCCCCAGGCAGGCTGGTGGGTACCTAGCCACAGGTGGGTAGCTAAATAGCCCCCAGGTAGATAAGCAGGTCCCAGTTAGGAAAGTAGATAGGCTACAGTTAGGTTGGTGGACCCCAGTTAGGTAGGCTGTAGGTGAGTATTAGTGAGTCCCAATTAGTTAGGCTGTAGGTAGGTGGTTTCCCCCAGTTAGGTAAGCGGTAGGTAGTTAGGGTCCCCTTTATATAGGCTGCAAGCAGTTAGGGACCCCCTTTAGGTAGTATACAGGCAGTTAGCACCTCCTTTAGGTAGTAGACAGGCAGTTAGGGTTCTCCTTTAGGTACTATACAGGCAGTTAGGGGTCTCCTTTAGGTACTATACAGACAGTTAGGGGTCTCCTTTAGGTACTATACAGACAGTTAGGGGTCTCCTTTAGGTAGTATACAGACAGTTAAGGCCTCCTTTAGGTACTATACAGGCAGTTAAGGCCTCCTTTAGGTACTATACCGACAGTTAGGGGCCTCCTTTGGGTACTATACAGCAGTTAGAGGTCTCCTTTAGTAGTAAAACAGGCAGTTAGGGTCCCTTTAGGTAGTATACAGAAGATAAGGGCCTCCTTTAGCGTACGTATACAGGATGTTCAGGCCCCCCCCTCTTTTACTGTGTAGGTAATCAGGCCCCCTTTAGATTTAGGTAGTCGGGGCCCCTTTAGGTCACAGGGCCCAGTTGGCAGGGCCCCTTTAGGTTGGCAGGGCCCCCTTTAGGTAGTCAGGGCCCCTTGTAGTCAGGCCCTTTGTGTCAGGGCCATTTATAGCCAGGGCCCCCATTATATTACCAGCCCCCTTTAGTCAGGCCCCTTTGTAGTCAGGCCCTTTGTAGTCAGGGCTCCCTTTATATGTCAGGCCCCCCTTAGTAGTCAGGGCCCCCCTTTGGTCAGCCAGGGCCCCCATTGTAGTCAGGGCCCCATTTATATTAGTCAGGGCCCCCTTTATATGTCAGGGCCCCCTTATATTAGCCAGGGCCCCCTTTTATTGCAGGGCCCCCTTATTTAGTCCAGGGCCCCCCTTTGTTAGCCAGGACCCCCTTTATGTGGTCAGGGCCCCCTTTATATTGGCCAGGGCCCCCTTTATATTAGTCAGGGCCCCCTTTCTAGCCAGGGCCCCCTTTATATTAGTCAGCGCCCCCTTTGTAGCCAGGGCCCCCTTTATATTAGTCAAGGCCTCCTTTGTAGTCATGGCCCCATTTATATTAGCCAGGGCCCCCCATTATATTAGCCAGGGCCCCCCTTTGTAGTCATGGCCCCCCTTTGTATTAGCCAGGGTCCTCCTTTGTATTAGCCAGGGCCCCCTTTGTAGTCAGGGCCCCATTTATATTAGCCAGGGCCCCCCATGATATTAGCCAGGGCCCCTTAATTCCAGGCCCTTATATTAGTCTGGGCCCCCTTAGTATTAGCCAGGGCCCCCTTTATAGCCAGGGCCCCCTTTATTTGCCAGACCCCTTTGTGCCTGGACCCCCTTTATATTAGACAGGCCCCCTTTATATTGTCAGGGCCCTTTCAGCCACGCCCCTTTATTATCAAGCCCACTTTGTAGTCAACCCCTTTGTAGCCGGGCCCCCTTTATATTGCCAGGGCCCCCTTAGTATATTGCAGGGCCCCCTTTGATTAGTCAGGGCCCACCCTATATTAGTCAGGGCCCCCTTATATAGCAGGGCCCCCTTTATATTAGTCAGGGCCCCCCTTGTAGTAGGGCCCCTTAGTCAGTCGGGCCCCCCTTTGTAGTGCCCTTAGTAGTAGGCCCCCTTTGTAGTCAGGGCCCCCTTTATATGCCCTATGTGCAGGGCCTCCTGTAGTAGATTAAAAAAAACAAAAAAAAAAACAACCACTTACCGGCTCCGCCCGCTCCTCCGCTCCGAGCTGCGCCACGCTCTCGGCGCGCATAGGCGCCGTCATGTGACGTACTGCCCCTACGTCGCATGGGGCGGCGCCCGGCAGCTTAAGCCTAAGCCTTCACCTGCCAGGGAGACGCGGAGCGCAGCGCTAGTGTCGTTGCTCCGCTGACACCGGCGCCCTGGATCGGGGACATTAGTCCCCGCTACCGGGCCGGTCTCTGGCGCTCGGGACGCGGCCTGGGCGTTCAGTGACGAGGCGGCCGGCCCCTGTACAGGCCCCCTTTTTATAGCCAGGGCCCCCCTTTATATAGCCAGGGCCCCCTTTATATTACCCAGGGCCCCCTTTATATTAGCCAGGGCCCCCTTAGTATTAGCCAGGGCCCCCTTTATATTTGCCAGAGCCCCCTTTATATTTGCCAGAGCCCCCTTTGTAGTCAGGGCCCCCTTTGTAGTCAGGGCCCCCTTTATATTAGCCAGGGCCCCCTTTATATTAGCCAGGGCCCCCTTTGTAGTCAGGGCCCCCTTTGTAGTCAGGGCCCCCTATATATTAGTCAGGGCCCCCTTGAAAGCAAGGGACCCCTGAATATTAGACAGCGCCCCCTGTATATTAGTCAAACCCCCTTTGTATCCAGTGCCCCCTTAGTATTATCAAGGGCCCCTTAGTATTAGTCAGGGCCCCCTTAGTTTTAGTCAGGGCCCCCCTTTGTAGTCAGGGCCCCCTTAGTATTAGTCAGGGCCCCCTTTGTAGTCAGGGCCCCCTTAGTATTAGTCAGGGCCCCCCTTTGTAGTCAGGGTCCCTCTTTGTAGCCAGGGCCCCCCCTTTGTAGTCAGGGCCCCCATTATATTAGTCAGGGCCCCCTTTGTAGTCAACCCTTTGAGCCAAGCCCCTTTGTAAGTCAGGGCCCCTATATTAGTCAGGACCCCCTTTGTAGTCAGGGCCCCCTTAGTATTAGTCAGGGCCTCCCTTTGTAGTCAGGGCCCCCTTAGTATTAGTCAGGGCCCCCCTTTGTAGTCAGGGCCCCCTATGTAGCCAGGGCCTCTGTAGGTAGATTTAAAAAAAAAAAAAAAAAACAGCCACTTACCTGGCTCCGGCTCCCGCTCCGAGCTGCCGCCGGCCTCTACTGCGGCGCTGCAAAGGCGGCGCGGTGATGTGACGTCACCGCGCCGCCTACGTCAGCAGTAGGGGCCGGCGCCCGGCAGGCTTAAGGCCTAATGCCTTCAGCCTGCCAGGGAGATCAGCGGAGCGCAGCGCTAGTGGCGCTCTGCTCCGCTGACACCGCGCAGCCCCGGGAGTCGGGGACATTAGTCCCCGGCTACCGGGCCCGGTCTCTGGGCGCTCGGGACGCGGGGCCCGGGCGTTCAGTGACGGGATGCGCGGCCGGGCCCCGGGGAGCGACGGCACTGACTCCGGGGCCCACAGCGGCTCGGGGGTGCCCACCGGGGGATTCACCGATCACCCGGCGGCCCAGTCCGAGCCTGTGTAGGACCCCCTAACAAGACATCTCTTAGCCCTTCGATCTGACTCCCATAGATCTCATAGCACTAGTAATTGGATTTATCACAGATAGATTTAACAAACATTCTTCTCTACAGGGTAACCAGATTAGAGCCCTCTCTCTTCAGTCACAGCCATGTTAGCAAGCAAAGGAAAAGACGGGTTTCTTACTATTCTGCAGTGAGAAAACATAAACCAGCACCAGCAGAACCCCCTCCCTTCTTTACTTGATCCCCTCCAAATCAATACACTTGATGTACTGTGTAAATCAAATGCTAGCATCTCGCATTAGGAGTATAATATATTGTGTTTCTCCTTGTTGTATACTTGTACATGCAGTTCTGCAAAACACATTGCTATTTGCTACTTGTATACTACATTGCTGCTTGTATATTACTCCTTATAAATACTATAAAAATCGAGACGTAAAGTCCAAATACTCTCAATGCCTAAAGTTGTTGGAATTGAGTAAAACTTTCTGTGTGAATGTAATAATGATACATACTATATAAGTGATTACTATCTTAGATTAAAGGGGTTTTGCCAAGATCTAATGTTGACGTGGGATCCTCCAAAATGGGTATTTAATCACTTTTCTAAATATATGTCATCAAAAAAAGTGAATCCTCTAAGAGCTACAGCCTTACTTACAAGCCCTTGGTTTCCTAACAGTTTCCATTTAACACGACCAGGAGCTGACAGGAGCTGATCTGGCCGCGCTTGCATTGTTTGCACTTCTTATCTGATGGCAGAGAACATGAACGAGCTTTGAAGGGACTGGGGAAAAATATATTGCATCTTTTGTATAGAGAATCCACTGGTTGTAATGTAATTAATTGAGTAAACATGCAGACACTCCCTAGCTCTCTGCTCAGCCCCCTCCTTCTCTCCCTGAAGGAATGAAATAAGGCTGCCTGCTGAGCTTATCTTCTCTCCTGAGCAAATAAGAGGGAGAAATAAAACACATATAGCTTGTGCACAATACAGTTCTCCTCTGTGGATTAGCAAAACAATGTTTGCTCAACTACAGAGACTGAGTATCAGGAACGTGCATGGGAGGTGGAGTGATGACATCACAGAGGAGGTACTTGTTTTTTTAAACACAGAAACACAACGCCCCTTTTTTCAGGCCTCAAGAGTGGCCACTCATTGCCACTCATTGCCTCCCACCAGTCAAGCCAATATCACTCTGCTCTACACTGATGAGGGTCAAAACCCCGAAATGGCATATGTAGATGAGCAATATTGGCTTGACAATTATTCCTTTTTGCTTCTCAAAGATTCAGTGAATCAGAAGTAAATTGAGGATTTGTTACAACCTATAGAGGGCGCAGTGAGCTTTCCAGCTCCTTTCCCATAATGCCTTCTGATATGCAGATGCTTAGTAGTGGGCTAAAAGGCAATCAAAACACTACACACCTTAACTGGTGCTCTCCATAAGGAGAGATGTTCCCCTTCTCTTAGCTGGTCCCATTAATTCTTGATTAACAATAAATCCGGAAACTAGGAAGGCCAAGGAAGTGCTGTAACCTGATGGAGACATTCCTGAGAAAGCCTTGCTGTATGGGGGCGTGCATTATCCTGCCATAAAATGCCAGCTGGAAGCCATTAGAGGCAACATGTGCAGAATGTCCGGCATATATTGCTGAGCTGTTATTGTTCCCCGTATCACTACTAGGGGTGACCGTCTGTGGTATGTGATGGCTCTACAGATCATCACACCAGCAATTGGGATTGTGTGTTGCTCCACAGCAAAGGCAGGATTGAAATGTTTGTCAAAAGACCTCCATACTCAAACATGATTGTCACCGGATCGCAGGCAGAATCTAGATTATTTGCTAAAGATATACATCAGTCTTAATTGTCCATTGTAAGAATACTGTAAGCTTGTCCCCACGCACCGGTTTTGCCAGTTTTCAGACGGTTGCGTTTGAAATACTGTCTGAAAACGCACAACTTTACATGGGCCTCAATGGAAAACCCGTGCAGCAGTCCTCACTGCACAGGTTTTCCATCCGGCGGCTTTTCAGACGCCTTTTCGGTGGCTTTTTCGAAAAACATTCAACATCTTAATTCTTCCATCTGGTTTTCGGCCAGAATATGAACAAGTGAATGCGAAGGGGGAGGTCTTTTCTCCGCTAATCGCAGCGAAAAACTGTCCTCCTGCAGCCGTGTGCACGGCACAAAAACTGGACAAATACCGATCAGATAAACCGACCGATATTTGTCCCTAAATGTGCTTCGTTAATGAAAAATATCCTGGCTTACATAAACACATATCTAGATTTCAGAAGTATTATTTAAAATAGCACTTCTTATATAAAAAGAATGGAGATTTATTACATTCTTCGATTAAGCTATAACGTTATAAAAGTTACAGAAACATAGATTGAAAACCCGTTCTCTTTCCACCAGAATAGGCCTTATCACTTCGTTCTTATAGCAAACACGTCATCTTTCCTTCACCAGCAAAATTCCTTGGCTCTGCCCGTGGGATCCACCACCCCAGGTTTCCCCCAAACTTTTCTATAATTTTTAATATGGGTGTAAGGCTATGTCTACACTGCAGTGGACAAAAAACGACCTGAAAACGAATGACTAAAAACGTTCATGAAACTGAGTTTTCTGTCCACTGCCTGTAAAAGCAGCTGAAAAAACGTCCGTTTTTTTAGCGCGTTTTTCGTTTTTTGGAGCGTTTTTCGGAGCGGTTTTTTGGAGCGTCTTTGCTCTGCTTTTTAATGTATGCACAAATTAAGCCATTGGATGTAAGTTACACCCTACAGGTGGAGTTAACATGTTAAGTAGCCCTTCCTTTAGATCACTGTAGCCATTGTGAGCACATTGTCCTTTGTGTGCTGCTGCTAGCGTGCTACTGCTTTATTAAATTTTGCACCAGATGCTTGCACCAAAATCCACAAAAACCCACATTATCTTTCCATACAGCAAGATAACTGTTTTAGCATCAAAATCTGTAACGAAAAGGATTTTAGCGCCAAAAACCCCAAAAAAACAATTTTTTGCCCCAAATTCTAAAAAAAATATTTTTTAGTGTCAGAAGCGAGATCAGTTTTTAGGCCCAAAATTTTTAAAGATATTTAACTAAGCCCCCAAACCCTCAAAAAATCGGATTCTGGCGCCGAAAAACCCCTAAAAAAAGTATTTATTTGGTCAAAGAGACACTTTATTAGCGCCAAAACTGTAAAAAATAGGATTTTTTCCCCAAAGCCATAAAAATGGATTTTTGTGCCTAAACCGTAAAAAAGGTATTTTTGGCGTCAAAGCGAGATAACGTTATTAGCGCCAAAACAGTAAAAAAAAATTATTTTAGTGTCAAAACCTAAATCCCAAAAACGGCATTATTGCGCCAAATTCCGTAAAAAAAAACTATTTTTAGTGTCAGAAGCGAGATCAGTTATTAGCGCAAAATTTTTAAAAAGTATTGACTAAGCCACAAACACGTCAAAAAATCGATTTGGCGCCAAAAACCGTAAAAAATTTATTTTTTGCGTCAAAAGCTAGATCACTTTATTAGCGCCAAAATCGTAAAGATGAACGAATATTTTTGACCCAAAAGCCATAAAAAATTGATTCTTGCGCCAAAATCCGTAAAAATGTATTTTTGGCGTCAGAAGCGCGATAACGTTATTAGCGGCAAAATCAGTAAAAAAAATTATTTTAGTGTCAAAAAAACGTAAAAAAACGGATTTTTGCGCCAAAATGCGTAAAAAACGTATTTTGGCGTCAGAAGCGAGATAACATTATTAGCGCACAAATCAGTAAAAAAAATTATTTTAGTGTCAAAAACTAAAAAAACGTATTTTTGCGCCAAAATCCGTAAAAAAAACGTATTTTTAGCGTCAGAAGCGAGATAACGTTATTAGCGCCAAAATCAGTTAAAAAAATTATTTTAGTGTCACAAAAACGTAAAAAAATGGATTCTTGCGCCAAAATCCGTAAAAAACGTATTTTTGGCGTCAGAAGCGAGATAACGTTATTAGCGCCAAAATCTGTAAAAAAAATTATTTTAGTGCCCAAAAATTTAAAAAAACAGATTCTTGCGGCACAATCCGTAAAAAAAAAACGTATTTTTGGCGTCAGCGGCGAGACAGCGTTATTAGCGGCAAAATCTGTAAAAAAAATTATTTTAGCGCCAAAAAACGAAAAAATGGATTCTGGCGCCAAAATCCGTAAAAAACGTATTCTGGCGCCAAAATCCGTAAAAAACGTATTTTCATCATCGGTAGCAAGATAACTTTATTAGCACCAAAATATGTTTAGAAAAGGAGTTTAGCATCAAAATCTGTAAAAAAACTGATTCTGACGGCAAAATCTGTAAATAACGTATTTTTAGCGAAAAAAAATATGAATTGCGCAAAAATCGTTAGCGACCAAAGCGTGATCATTTTATTACAAATGGTACAGACAAGGACACATCAGACACTTGTATGCAGATTTGATAATGAATAACCTTTGTTACACCCACTATAGGTGGGACTTGGGTCTCCTGGGAGGGTTTTCATTGAAAAATCGCAGCAAAAAACGCCGCGAAAACGCGCCAAAAAACGCGCCAAAAGACGTCCGGCGCTTTACATAGACTCCTGTAGTAAATTTTCTGCCCTGCTCTGGCGTTTTTTAGAGCATGTTGCAAAATACGACCAGTGAAAAAAACGAGCAGAAAAAAGCATCTCAGTGTAGACAGCAGGAGGTTTTTACAATAGAGTCTATGAGAGATTACAGTCGTTTTTCCAGCGTTTTTAGAAAACGAAAAACACTGAAAAAACAGACGTTTTTCTGTGCAGTGTAGACAGAGCCTAATTGTTAGCTCAGTGATGTAAGGTATTTAATAAGAACACAAAAGTATCGATACCAGTTGTAACCAACTTTAACCCACTGAGACCAACACCCTAGTCACTGAAAATACTAGTGTAAGCAGTTTCATGTATAGCCATGAATACATGTCTGTATTAACCCTTTGTGTGCGAGATTGTTTCATGACTGTGTACATTATAGGTTTCTTGTACATGACACCACTGAAAACTTTTCTTTCTAGGTTTGTGATTTTTTTTTTGTAGGTGAGAGTAAACGTTGGTGCTTCTATCCATTCCTCTGGCATGGCTTCTACAGATGGTTCATTACATTTTCATAGGGTATTTGATCAGAGCTCCCTGACCTGGAGCATTAAGGCACATTAACCATCACCAGGAGGTGCCCCTTTTACATACCTCTCTGCATACATTTGTAGGCACTATAGAGATTACAGACACCTCTTGGTCCTGGAGCATGAGGCGGATCAAATATTCCTCTGCTACAAGAAAACTTGCCATATTATATGATGGTTGAAAACCCTGGTACTGACAAGCTTCAAACTACTCCTCCTGTTGCATACCCTAAATCTCAACTGTTGCTAGGTAACAAGATACATGATTTTTTTTTTTATCTAAGCAAATGATTTCTCCAGGTCAATTGGCTTCTCCATTTTCTTAAAACTAAGGCTCTCAATAGTAGTGATGGGGGAAGGGCATCTCCCAAAAGACAATTAATGACATGCTGATTTATTCACATTTCATCAAGGAATATTTTGGTACAATTTTACCACGACACGTTCAATAGACAAAATAATGTATCAAATTAATTAGGTTTATATCTGCCCCGGGCATCGAGAGACAGGAGTGAGGTTTTGTTTATAAAAACAGGAGCAGGAGAATTGTTCTGTGAATTGAAGATGAGATCCTGCAATTACACATGTGGGCAAAATGGGATTGAATTAATGTATGAGGTCTCTGAGATAATAATGTCATGTTATCTAAGCAGAAAGGGCGGTACAAACAATGACATGGAAGGGAAGGAAATTAAGATGAAACAGATTGTATTGAATAAAGGTGATAATGAGATCTTTGTATTGCCATTAATGAGCACTTACAGGCAATGTCCACCCCTGAACACTGCTGCATTTATGATTCCTTGGGCTGCCGCTGGAAACAGTCAACAACCCTGTTGACAAACAAAACCCTATCATCTTTAAGGCTATGTTCACATGGCTTATTTTGGGGTGCATTTCGCTGCGTATTTTGCGGCGTACTGCGCTCTAATACGAACGAAATGCACCCCATAATTACGGTAATCAACTATGGATTAGGCCTCCTCTCCCCGCTCATACAATATGATCGTATTGTACGCACGGGGAGATAAGTGACATGAGTAATGACAGTCTATGGTGCCAGCAGGCTGCCGGCTCCCCCCGCATCGCGGGAGTATGCGCCGTTCAGCGAGACTCCCGAACACCCGCCGTAATTGTGGGGCGTACTGTGTGCCCTGTAACTAAGCCGTGTGAACATACCCTAAAGTTCTTATCTGCAACTTTAAAACGGATGACCTATCTTTGGGATAGGGTATGTTCACACGGCGTGTTGAGTCCGTGTGAACATATGTTTTTAGATATGTGTTTGGATCCGTCTGTCGGACCCCAAACATGTATCTAATAAATAGCAATGTGATTTACATTGCTTTTACTGTGAAACACGCATGACATGTCAATTCTTGGTCCGAAAGACGCAGCGGGAGCCCTATTTAAAGCTGAGTGTTGGGTAGGTGTTGGATCCGTTTAGGATCCAATCGCCACTGCGTATTTGGATGCGATCTTCGAATCCAAAATTGGATCCAAAAACACGGTGTTAACAACCCCATAGGATTGATTAAGAGTCCAACTCTCAGCGCTGCCGCTGATCAGCTGTTTGAAGAGGTTGTGGCGCCACTTTGTAGTTTAGTCTTGTCTAGGCTAAGTCTACATGTAGCATTTTTGGTGCAGTTGACATGTGTTTTTAACTGCAACAAAAATGCCTTCAGTAAAAAGAAACACAGTTTTTCAAAACCATGTGTTTCTTTATAATTAAAGGAGTTCTCTGGTTTAGAACACCCATTTTCACGGACCCCATTGGAGAATAGGGTTTAAGATCAACCTGTCTTAGCCAGAGAGGAGAGCCGTTACAAAGAACATCTCTCATGCTGGAGGACCTCTTCTGTCCTGCATTACAAAGACAAACCACTTGTGTGAATGGACACTGTGTAGTACTTTATTTCCCCTGTGGTGGCGCTGCAGTGAAAATAAACACTTACTGCCAGGTTTTCCTTACAGATTACAGCTGATTGCTGGGGGTCCCAGCAAGATGTCACTTTGTGATCTACTTATTGTTAAGGAACCCTTTTAAGTAGAGATTGTACAAAGTGAAGAACCCCTTTAACTCTTTTGGGAACACCTAGGTGAAATCCTTATCAAACCAAAGTTATTTAAAGGATGCAAGTGTTTTTAAAAACTGCATACTTTTTCTGGAAAAACACCTGTTTTTACCGCATGCACTTTTAAAGCATTCAAAAATGCAACGTGTGAACCCAGCATTACTTGAATAAAACAGATTTGTAGTTAGCTGTAATACCAGACATAGCTGCTACTATAAATACCGAGCTGTGCCTGATAAACAATGAAGGGGGCAATGCTCAGGCTTGAACATTGCAGCCATTTCAAACAGTTAATCAGCAAATGTGCCCACCAATCTGATTTCAATTATTTATTCTAATAGTCCATCAGTTTTAAAGTAGTGGATAACCCCTTGAAGTGAGCTCCATTGATGCAGGGGAGAAGATATTTTTTCCCACATGAGATTATTGCACAATATCGGGAGTGGCAAGTAAACACATTGCTTCTTGGCACGGCAAGCCTGAAAGGGCTATTCCCATTTTATTGATTGGCATTAAACATGTAAATGTAAAAAAAAAAAGACTAATATCAAATATATTGCTGCTCTGATTTATCTTCATTTCAGAGTTAGAACAGTTCTCATCTCCTGCTTGTTTACACAAGCTTCTCCAGTTACCTACCACTTCTCTCTGCTCTCTCAGTGGTCAGGCTGGCCAGGCTAGTGACCGCACTCCCTGCTGTCTCTTGTCAGCAAGAGGAAGCTTCTACTGAGAAAAAAAATTAACCCTTAGAGTAACTGACTTGGAAGCAGCCTTTCACATCTGCAGAACACATTTATGTGTAATTACATCAAATATAACAGTCATTCAGCAGCTTACAATGTGGCTTGGCAGCATGTTAGTTTTGTTAAAAACTGCGCTGCCAATAACCACATTGCAAATCAAGGGCAATTTTTGGTAAACATACAGTGAAAGAAATAATTATCTGATCCCTTGCTGATTTTGTTAGTTTGCCCACTGACAAAGACATGAACAGTCTATAAATTTTAGGGTAGGTAAATTTTAACATTAAAAGATAGAAAAAGATAGAATATCAAAACTAAAATCCAGAATCATATTGTATAAATTATATAAATTTATTTGCATTTTGCTGAGAGAAATAAGTATTTGATCCCCTACCAACCATTAAGAGTTCTGGCTCCTACAGACCAGTTAGACGCTCCTAATTAACTCGTTACCTGCATTAAAGACAGCTGTCTTAAATAGTCACCTTTATAAAAAGACTCCTGTCCACAGACTCAATTAATCAGTCAGACTCTAACCTCTACAACATGGAAAAGACCAAAAGGCTGTCAGGGACAAGATCATAGATCTGCACAAAGCTGGAATGGGCTACAAAACCATAAGTTAGACACTGGGTGAGAAGGAGACAACTGTTGGTCCAATAGTAAGAAAATGGAAGAAATACAAAATGACTGTCAACAGAATTCGATCTAGGGCACCATGCAAAATCTCACCTCGTGGGGCATCCTTGATCATGAGGAAGGTGAGAGATCAGCTTAAAACTACACAGGGGGAACTTATTAATGATCTCAAGGCAGTTGGGACCATAGTCACCAAGAAAACCATTGGTAACACATTATGCCGTAATGGTTTAAAATCCTGCTGTGCCCGCAAGATCCCTCTGCTCAAAAAGGCACATGTGCAGGCCCATCTGAAGTTTGCCAATGAACACCTGAATGATTCTGTGAGTGATTGGGAGAAGGTGCTGTGGTCCGATGAGCCAAAAATAGAGCCGTTTGGCATTAACTCAACTCGCTATGTTTGGAGAAAAAGAAATGCTGCCTATGACCGAACATGTGAAAGAACACCATCCCCACTGTCAAGCATGAAGGTGGAAACATTGTGTTTTGGGTCACAGGACTACTTCTCCACATCAATGGGAGAATGGATCGAGCCATGTACCGTCAAATCCTGAGTGACAACATCCTCCCCTCCGCCAGCACATTAAAAATGGGTCGTGACTGGGTCTTCCAGCAAGACGATGACCCAAAACATACAGCCAAGGCAACAAAGGAGTGTCTCAAAAAGAAGCAAATTAAGATCATGGAGTGGCCTAGCCATTCTCCAGACCTTAATCCCATAGAAAACTTATGGAGGGAGGTGAAGCTCCGAGTTGCCAAGCGACAGCCTCAAAAGAGATGATCTGCAAAGAGAAGTGGACCAAAATTCCTCCTGACGTGTGCGCAAACGTCATCATCAACTACAAAAACATCTGACTGCTGTGCTTGCCAACAAGGTTTTGGCCATCAAGTATAAATTCTTGTTTGCCAGAGGGATCAAATACTTATTTCTCACAGCAAAATGCAAATAAAGTTATATAATTTATACAATGTGATTTTCTGGATTTTATTTTTGATATTCTATCTCTCAATGTTAAAATTAACCTACCCTTAAAATTATAGACTGTTCATGTCTATGTCAGTGGGCAAATTTACACAATCAGCAAGAGATCAAATAATTATTTCCTTCACTGTACATGCACTTTTTTACGTGTTTTTTCCTTTTCTCCTAACTGCCAAAGCACAATGGTAAAAAATGCATTGTCTGAACCTAGCCTTATTGTGCAGGCCTTTTTATGCTGAAATATTAGGCCATTCATTTTCAACTGTGATGGTGCAATGGGTATGGACTACTTTGTTCCCCAGGCCAAGAGGTTGCCCTACCCACAGTTCTCTTAATGACAGGGATTTCAGTCCTATAATATTTCTTCTTGGTGCACAAACCGCTTGTTGCATACATAATCTTCTGATAAAGCAGGCACAGCTGCAGGAGAGCTTTACTTAATCCCTAGTAGAAAAAAGCTACCAAAATATAATACATAATAATAAAATTGGAAGAAAAATACATGTCGTTAAGAACTATCATTCTTGTTTAAAGGGACTGCGCCATCAGATAATAACCTATTGTTTAACTCATGTTTTTATGTTAAATATATTTTTTAAGAATTTTTGGTTGTGTTCCTTATTAATTTCCTATATCATTATCAAAATTTTTTATTTTAAATCAAAATCCTGAAATCCTGTAGTTATTACTTTGGCTGCTAGGTCTATTAATAAAATGTCACTCAAAATTAAACAATACACACAAGAAAAAAGGACTTAATACCCAAAATAATATAAAAAATACAAATTTTATTCATAAATATATATATAAAATAGAAACAAAAAATATACTTTCAAAGAAATAAAAAACAATAAACACAAATCCAAATTTAGGAACGACAAAACTAACACATCGCAGAAAACAGGCAGGAGGAGTTGATAGTAAATGGTATATAATACAAGTATAAACTCGATATCTCTCAACATTAATCAGTAATTATATCTCACAGTAACATTCAATTCTATAATAGAGACAATATCAGCCAACAATGACAAGTAAACAATCAATTACCCATGATAGACAACTCCAAAACAGCCTGTCCTGCACCCCGACATACGTTTCACCACTGCTTCTTCAAGGGGTGTATTTGTGTTTATTGTTTTTTATTTTTTTGAAAGTATATTTTTTGTTTCTATTTTATATATATATATAAAATTTTTATTTTTTATATTATTTTGGGTATTAAGTCCTTTTTTCTTGTGTGTGTAGGTCTAATAATAGTTCAACAACAAATATTCTGTAGAGAACACTTTTCAGCAGTCTCCTGATTATCAGCACAGGCAGAGTTACAATGAAAGGTGACATCAATGTGTATGGATAACACAGGATCCACCAATCACAATAGGAGAGATTCAATGTTCACCCTCTCCCTGCACACTGACTTTTTCCCAGGTCACAGAGCATACCTAGAAAACTCTCCAACAGAAGTCAATGGCTCTGCTCCTGTTCACAGGTTCCTATGTCAATGGAGCTGCTGTAAAGGATCTCTCTATATGCTGTTAAAAGCATCTTGGGCAAGATTTCTACCCCTACAATCATATACAGACAACAGAATTAAAAAAATCTACAATCAGGAAATAAAAACAGCTAAGAAGAAAAGAATATGTGTCAGTGTCTTTTTTTAATTAGTAAAAAAAAAAATGACAATAGTTTCCCTTTAAAGGGGGTCGACTTATCAAGATAACGCTTTTCAATATGACCTATATGAGCCTATATGTCTCTGACTATCCCATTGGGAGCAGGGAAAAAACCCCTGTTGCCCCAGAGCATAGGCATGTATAGTCATGTTGGGTTGGTGTAGGGTGGGGCCTCAGAATCAACTCTACTAATGGGCTATAGGAACGCCAGTCCAACATTGTCTGGCATGTAACTCTACATTTCCGCCGGAGAGGCCACTGCAGGGAGTATGCATGTCTGGCTATTAGCTGATCAGCATTATTCTGGCATCAGAAACCCCCAGTGGGAACTAGTGACGTTCGGGGTATTTGAAGTCAGATAAGCAGTGATCAGCTCTCCATTTGGCTGGCTTCAATCAGAAAAGGGGTTATATTCATAACATAGCCCATTTAATCGCTCTGGTCATACCTTATAAACCACCCCTGGTAAAACCTTTAAGTTTAAAATGATAATACTTGAAGATTACAGTATTGCTCATAATAACCGTTACAGTGCCAATAATGCTCTTTTTGTAATCTGGGACAGAATAGGATGTAATATATGGATAAATTTATTATTATTATTATTATTATTATTTATTTTAAAGCGCCATTGATTCCAGGGCGCTGTACATTCGAGGGGGTTACATACATTACATAAGTCAAACGAGTACAGTGATAAGGGATAATGACAATTGACACGACAGAGGGAGAGAGGACCCTACCCGCGAGGGCTTACAATCTACAAGGAGGGGGAAAGAGACCGGAGGTGAGGGGCAGACATGTCTGTGGCGGAAGTCGTGACAAGTTTAGTGAAGGTTATAGGCAAGCCTGAAGAAATGGTTTTCAGGTTGCTTATAAATGGCATATACCCCAATCAGCCATAACATTATAACCAGGTGAAGTTTTTAATGTTGTTAGAATGGCACCTGTTACCAGCAAGTGATCACTTAGTTATTGAATTGATATATTGGAAACAGGAAAATGGGAAAGCGTAAAGATCTCAGTGACTCTGACAAGAAGCAAGTTGTGGTGGTTAGATGGCTGGTTACATCTACATGATGACAGGTTCTATGGGATGTTCCCAGTATGTAGTGATCAGTACCAACCAAAAGTTTTTAGGGGACATTCCCATCTTTGACATTTACGGCATATCCAAATGATGTGCCATAAATGACTGATAGATTTGCTATCTCAAAAATGGGGGTCCCCATTCCTTCTGTATTTGTCCTTGCTACAGTTTGGCTGTAGCTTCTATTAAAATTAATGGAGAGGACCACGTATGTGTGACCACCTCACTGTTTTCTCTGGCTGCAGCGGAAAAAGGAGATCCCCAGTTTTGAGATAGGTCCTGCATGTATCAGCCATTTATAGTATATACTGTGGATGGGACTAATTCTTAAAAGATAGGCAACTGGTGAACTGGATCTTGAGCGGAAGGGTTATGAGCAGGTTTGGGACGACTGGTAGACGAAGGTAGGAGACCATCTAGGGCGCCACTTCATACCAGACAGGAAGGGGGCACAAGAAGGCATGGGGTGGTCTAAATTTTCCATGGGAGGGGGCTATGTGCCTTATTAGCCTAGGGCACTAGAATACCTTGTCCAGTCCTGGTTATGAGTGCCCAAAGCTCTTTTGAATGTGCATGAAGGATGAATGGCTCGTCTCTCTGGTACAATCCCACAAAAGACCTACTGAAGCACAAATTGCTACAAAAGGTAAAAGGTGGGTCTGCCCATAGAAGTTGATGGCATATCGATATCATATGCCACTATAGTCTGATAGGTGTGAGTCAAACCTCTGGAACCCACATCTATCTTGGGAACGGACACCCGAAAGTCTTGGCTCAGAATTGAGAGCTGGTCACGCTTGCACACAACGCTCCATTCTGTTCTATGGCAGTTCCAAGTACAGCTGAATGCCATGTTAACCTGTGCTTGGAACTCCCATAAAACAGAATAGAGACTCATGTGCAAGTTAGGCTCTACTTTCTGAGCCAACACTTTTGAGGGCCTATTTCTGAGATAGGTATGGGTCTCACCTTTTGGATCCACACCTATCAGATTTTGGTAGGAACACCCTTTTAATGCTCAACACCAGTTGTGACCAACCAGAGCTGTCGGTGTATTCAAAAATGTTGTCCCCTATTGTCAGGAAACAATTTCATCTAACATTAAATGCTTACCGTCATAAAGATGCACCCCTGAGTGTGGGCTGTTATAAATGGACTGACAGATCTGCAGGCCAACCACAAAAACGTCAACTTTCTTGCAGCTTTGTGATGTTATTAGAGGAATGCTCCCACAGCCAAATCATTTCCAGTAATAACTTTACATCAGAGAATGAATTGCTAGTTAAAGGGGTTGTCTCACTTCATTGATTCATGTTACCACAGTCCTGTTTTCTTGGTTTCAATTTGAATTCAGGGGCGTGTTTTCTGGTTTCTACTAGTTTGCAGTAGAAGTCAAGTCTGTAGCTATAGCAACCAGCACTGGCAGCCTATCAGGAGAGATCAAATAGGTCTGTAGCTATAGCAACCAAAGGAGCTGATGCAGCCCATACAAGAGGGGATATCTCAGAATAGGTAGGACACTGTTAATGGACACATATTGCAAAGTGATTTCTTTTTTTGCAAGATGTTTAACATAAAAGGCGGCAATCCTTGTAGTGAGACAACCCCTTTAAGCATTCAAACACATTGAATATTGAGCAGTATGCAAAGACAAGCTGCTGGAATATCAGTAGTACTCGTGGTTACCAGAGCCATGGTCATGTGACGGGAGCTCTCACCCTACCTGTGATGAATTTCGTTTCCCTCGCAGCGTGACATTTACATGGTGCGCACTGATCACTGACAGAACGTCGCGGTTTACTCTCTATCAAACAGAAATGGAAAAGAGCATTAGAAGGAAGAATAAAAGAGGATCGGAGGAAAGCGAGAGGAGACATGGACCGAAGATAAATGGAGGCAGGGAGGGAGCTGGAGTGAATGTAGCAGCAGGAGTCGGCCAGAGAGCACAGCTGATTACATAGCGCCGCCGCTGCTGCAGATAGTTTCCATAGCAACCAGAATCCAGAATCAACCAACTTGGGCAGAAAGAGTGTCTTATTTTTTTCCGTGTTTTTTTCCCCTCCTTTTGTTTGGGGTCTCAGAGAGTAGGAGAGTTTCTGCAGAAGGGAAGATTAAAGGGGGGATAAGGTGAAATGAAGCAGATGGTGGAGCTCCGTCACCTACATATGAGAGATTACTCCATACATAACCAGCTGCCGATGGAAGAGGTGGTTGGATTCAACCTTCACCTAATTGGCCAGATGGGAAAGCGCTTGCAATGGGCATCTCTTGCCTTGGACCCATCATGAGCATGATTACGTGGGTTGCCCATTGATTTCAATAGGAACTGAAATACTTCCTTTCCCCTGTGGTGGTGCTGCAGTGAGATTGAACACTGGTTGCTAGGTTTCCCCATAGATTACTGCTGATCACTGGGGATCAAAAAGAGCTTGTGAAATGTTGGTGTCTGTTCTGGAGGCTGCAATTACATTACATTAGTAAAATCATTTATTATTTTGCAGGTGTGCTAGTTAAGTTTTATATAAGGCTAGATCTTTGAGTGCTTTGAGTGAGAAACTTATGGAATAGGGGCATGTTAGGCCTGGTTCACATCTGCATTGGAGGTCGTGTAGAAGCCACCGTCACAGAGGGACACAATAGAGGAGCACGCAGCGCTGTTTATTTCTGTTCATTTGACGAACACCATAACAGAAACCTAGTGAAGTGCATTATAGTCAATGGGGTCCGTCGGTGGCTGTTGGTGTCAAATGGATCCGGCACCGCCATTATTTTTGTTTTGTGTTGAAATAAAGAAAACATATAACATGATTTAGGACAATGATTTGATGTTGGCACATACATCTGGACGGATATATTAGGTCTCAGTTGCCTTAGTGAGCTGACTTATGTATTTGCTTGGTGATGAAAGTCTGTACCAGGGATGCACAAATCATCTTTGTGAATCACCCTCCATCCCCCTTGTCACTATCACATGGGATATATATTCTGCGTTGCTACAATTTCTGCTATTTTTAATCACCAGTGCCCACACTACTGAGGAGGACGCCCACGTGCAGGGCACGGCAATCGTATTACTAATTAATAAAGGAAGAGAAGCTGCCATTATCCCGGAAGTCTGACACATATGGATTCCTTTTTTCATCACCATTTCAATGATCCCCATTCTTTCCCTCAACTTGGATTTTTACCTCTAATACCTCTAAACTCAATTGCACATTTTAAAAGAACCAATAAATTAGTTGTCTTCAACCTGTGGTTCTCCAGCTGTTGTGAAACTACTGCTCCCAACATCCTCAGACAGCACTCTTCACCTATTGCGGAACTACAACCTCCATCATGGAATAAAAGCTGCAGTCTAGGAGTTATGGCTGCACAACAGCCATAGGGTCGAGATTTCCACAATGCAACAAAGGGGCACTTATGCAGCTTCAGTGATGAGTAAAGCTTTCTCTATATTTTAAAACAGTCCCAACCACAGTATTTTGGAATAATTTTCAACAACCCCTTTAAGAATTTCTCAACTGTCAAGCATTAAATAGTGTGAAATGTTGATTTTCTTTTGGGGTTAACCTCCACCCTCAAAGGGTTACTCTCGCCATATTAATTAGGTAAATAAAGACTATTACCAATTACATTGCTGTTCTAATTTTGTTTAGAGCTAGAGCAGTTTTTATCTCCTGCTTATTTACAGAAAGTTTCCACACCTCTTTCTGCTCTAGCAGCCTTTGCCAGGATGGTGATGTCACTCCCTGCTGTGTCTTATCAGCAGCACAGGAGATTGTTTATCTATGATACTGACAAACTTTAGAGCTTTGTAGCCTTGAGTCCTGCTGCTGAAGCCCCTCCATTATCTAGTTTCCTAGGAACATAAGAGATGAAATGTCAGTCACTGCTTAGAAACGCCCACATTCTGAACAGGAAGTGGGAGTCTGAAGCTGGCTGTGAAGAGCAGGCTCCATGAAGCAGCCTGATGAGAAAACCCCTTTAAAGTGTTCTTCCACAAACACCTTTAGACTATAGTTAAATTCTATGATTTGCTGGTTCCTCCCACACTTCCATGAATTTAAAGGGATTGTCTACTTCTAAAAAAGTGCTCCTTCTAAAAAAAAAACAAGAAAAACCTTATACTCACATACCTCCCAACTGTCCCTATTTTGGAGGGACAGTCCCTGCTTCTAACCCAGGTCCCTCTGTCCCTCTTAGTTCTATAAATGTCCCTCTTTTTCATTTAGGAAACAGATTTGTGTCAATAAACTAACTATTTTGTTTTAAAAAGTATCTGATTGCTTCCTCTGTAGATTACATAACAACTTACTTAATATTTCATTTTTGGATACAATGCAATTCTGAAAATGTGTCCCTTTTTGGCTATCTAAAAAGTTGGCACGGGTGTGTTTGGACGTGGTTGGAGGCGTGTCATGGTGTGATGTCATGTGTTTGGGCGTGGTTAGAGGCATGGCCTGACGTGTCCCTCTTTGCAATCTCTAAAAGTTGGGAGGTATGTTCCCCCAGTCCTCAGTTCCAGCGCCGAATCTATCCGGTCTTCTGTTCTCATTTTTGTGCTTCCCAACGGGCACATCACCGATGTAGCGGCTGATTAGTTCCAGCGGTCATGTGCCTCTACTTAGATTACCACTCAGAGCTGTTTAAGTCTGAGCGGTGATATAAATCAGAGGCCAATCAGCGGCTGCAGAGGGGCCGTGCTTGTTCAGAAGTAGAATAATGAAACATAAGACTGGAGGGACACAGCGCTTGGACTTGGGTATGTGTTGGTAATTTTTTTTTTTTTTATGGGGCCCCCGAAGCATTCATTTTTTTTTTTTTTTTTTGCTAAGAAGTGAACAGCCCCTTTAAGAATATAAAGGAAACATTGTTCTGCCTCTTTTTCCTGCATCCTGGATATAAATCCGGAACTATAGAGGTGTTAGAGCCAAAGTGACACAGAAAGATAATAGACATGTACAAAGGAATGTTACCTAAAAACTACCATAACACTACGGCAGCATTGTGCAACGTGATCTTCCTGGTTTATGAATATAATTCCAGAACTGTCGACATAATAGAACCAATGTGACATATGTGACAATAGGAGTAGAAGACAAGTAATGGGAAATGTAATTTAGGAACTTTGGTTACAGAGATGAACTATTGTTCATTCTGATCTGCCTGGCTTTAGAGCAGAACCACAGACTATTAGGAAAAAGAAATGAGTCAATGCAACACTTAAAGATAAAATTTGGCTCTGCACATCCAAAAATGATTATAGGTGCACACTGGTGCTGCATTAATATACATTTACGTTCCAAATAACAGTAGCACACTATCAACTAAAAAAAACATCCAAGGTACATAGGAATATTTGAAAAAAGCATTTCTGCTACTAGGGATACATGAAAATTTGGGGTTCTTAGTTCACGTATTTGATCAAAACTGCTTAAGCTCACCTCCCGATTTCGTCAAGGGGACCCCAACACTTATATGGAAGGGGTAATAGAAAAAGTTCCTTATCAGGTACAGAGCATTGTTCAGCCAGATCTTCCTGGTTTATTAACATAATTCCTGAGCTAGGTATGCTAGACCAAATGCATCTACAGAAAGTCATACTGTAAGATCACCAGAAGAGAAATGGCAGTGAAATGTAACCCTGCATAATACTTGCCATTCAGGGTCTGTAGAAAGCTGAATTATCTTATTTAATTCCTCCATGTGACGCTTGGGTGAGATCTGTTACATATTTAAAATTTTAAAGCCTTATGCTGTTTTCCTAACACTCCCGAATGTCTCATAATCCAGAGCCTATCACATCTTGTTGAAACCAGATTTATAGTTTATTGTTGCTGATTATTTTTTTCAGCCCAGAAATTGATCTGCAGTGTGGATTTTTAAAGGGAACCCATCTGACTGCTTTTGCTACTCTATCTGAAAGCAGGATGTGACAGAGAGAGAAAAGCTGAGTTCTGGGATATATAGGTTTATATAATTTGGAGGAGGATTTAAAAAATAAATTAGAGTAAAAAGCAGGGAAAATACTAATAGGACTCCTTAAGAGACAGTGGAAATCCTGTGTACCCCTCCCACATGCAGAGACTGACAGCTTTCCCAATATTTTTGTGTGTATAGAGCAAACTGTTAATCACTGTATGTGGACTTGGTCAACAGTACATCAGTGTCAGGTACCTTTGCATCAGCCAGGTCAGGTACCCTTGCCAGTCGTGTAGCATGTAGACCTCACTGATGTAAACAGATACAAATAGTCTGACGTGACACTCAGTTGCCTCTCACCTCCCCTAAAAGGGATTTTCTCACTACATTGATTCATCTCACCCCAGTCCTCTTTTCTTGGTTTCATTTTGAGTTCAGAGGCGTGTTTACTGGCTTCTACTAGGCTGCAGTAGAAGCCAGGTCTGTAGCTATAGCAACCAGTGCTGACAGCCTATCATGAGAGATTGAACAGGTCTGTAGCTATTGCGACCTGAGGAGCTGATGCAGCCCATACAAGACGGGATATTTCAGAATAGGTAGGACATTGTTAATGGACACATATTGCAAAGTGAGTTATTTTTGCAAGATCTTTAACATAAAAAGCAATCCTTATAATGAGACAACCCCTTTAATCATGCCTGGAGTTGTGTGACATTCATCTGGTTCTGCAGGGCATTGTTTACAATGAATCAGTCATTAGTGTGTGATGTAGCCAAAGGACGTCCACTTCTTTGCCTTTCTGACTCTTCCAGCCTCTCTATATCTCTGTTGCAAACTGCTGGTGGGTTAAGCAGGAATCCTATTGTCACTTAAGGAGTTCCGTCAGTATTTACTCTGATTTTTACTCAGAAATCCTGCTTCAAATCATATACAGTAAACCTATATATCACAGAGCTCAGCTTCTCTCCCCCTATAGTATAACCTAAGGTGACCAGAAATTTTGTGAGCGAAAGAGATACATACACCACCCCTAACATTTTCATAGACCACTCCCTCTTTATACCAAACCGTGCCCTTTCACAAAAGTTCACACACACTACACACAACTATTGTGTAATGGTTCTGGAAGAAAGCTAATTGAGGGGCTTTCCTGGACATTGGAAAGCCTGTTCAGCATCCAGGAAAGCTGAGAGATGCTGCCATACTGTGCCTGAACCTAAACCATTACACTACAACCAATATTTCCACCACACAGTGACCATATAGTGGTAGCTACCAATGTACTATACTACTGCCATGCAGTGACCATATAGTGCAGACTGAATATTACCATGTAGTGACCTTTATAGTGTTAGATACCAGTGTACAAAGATACATAACTGATTACAGTGCAGTTACCTTTAAGGACTCACAGGTGATGTCTTTTCTGATCGGAATCATTCACATTTTTTTTTCTGCTCCATCTGGCCCATACTGTCATGACGTCTTCTCCCGGCCATGACTCATTCCTGCAGAATTTACCACACAAATATTTTAGAATCCTCATTTTTCCAACACCTATATACCTACCTACCTACTGGGGGGGTTAAATACCCATAATGGGGATCTATATAGAAAACCTTGGTGACGCGCTTTTCTATGATAGAAAAGTTGGATGTCTGCTCTTGAGGCTGGGGAGTCACCCATTGTACCTATATAGGCCCTAAAAAAGTAGGTAGGTATATATGTACCCCCAGTAGGTTATAAGTACATAGTGGCCCCATTCTGTAGGCAGGTATATGTCCCTCAGTCTGTAGGCAGGTATATGTCCCCCCATATTCTGTAAGCAGGTAAATGTCCTCCATAATCTGTAGGCAGGTCTATGTCCCCCATATTATTCTGTATGGTAGGCAGGCGTAGGTCCCCCATAGTCTGTATGGTAGGCAGGTATAGGTCCCCCATGGTCTGTAGGGTAGGCAGGCATAGGTCCCCTTATAGTCTGTAGGGTAGGCAGGCATAAATGCCCCATAGTCTGTATGGTAGGCAGTTATAGGTCCCCCATAGTATGTAAGGTAGGTTTGCGGCCTTCCAGAGTCCTCTGCGGAGCAGGAAGTGCTCGCTCTTTGCCGAGCAATAGCATTTTCATCTGTATGTGCTTCCAGAGGAGGCGCATTCAGCAGGTATAGGTCCCTTTATAGTCTGTAGGGTAGGCAGGCATAAGTCCCCCATAGTCTGTAGGGTAGGCAGGCATAGGTCCCCTTATAGTCTGTAGGGTAGGCATAGGTTCCCCATACTCAGTGTAGGCAGGCATAGGTTCCCCATAGTCAGTATAGGCAGGCATAGGTCCCCCAGAGTTAGTATAGGCAGGTATAGGTCCCTCATAGGCAGGTATAGGTCCACCATAGACAGGTATTGGTCCCTCATAGGCAGGTATAGGTCCCCAATAGGCAGGTATAGGTCCCTCATAGGAAGGTATAGGTCTCCCATAGGCAGGCAAATGTCTCTCATAGGCAGTATAGATCCTCCATAGGCAGGTATATGTCCCCCATAGGCAGAATTGTTCCCCATAGGCAGTTTAAGTCCCCATAGTCGTTATAGGTCTCCATAGGCAGATAAATGTCCCCCATAGGCAGGCAAATGTCCCCCATAGGCAGGTATGTGTCCCTCATAGGCAGGTTTATGTCATCATTGGCAGGCAAATGTCCCCATAGGCAAGTATAGACAGGTAAATGTCATCATAGGCAGGCAAATGTCCCCGTAGGCAGGCAAATGTCCTCCATGGGCAGGTATAGGTCCACCATAGGCAGGTATAGGTCCCCCATAGGCAGGTAAATGTCCCCCATAGGCAGGTATAGGCAGGTATATGTCCCCCAAAGGCAGGTATAGGCATGTCAATGTCCTCCAAAGGCAGGTATATGTCCCCTATAGGCAGGTATATGTCCCCCATTGTCAGGTATTTGTCCCCCTTAGGCAGGTATAGGCAGGCAAATGTCCCCCATAGACAGCATAGGCAGATAAATGTCCCCATAGGAAGTATAGATCCCCCATAGGCAGGTATATGTCTCCCTATAGGCAGGTATAGGCAGGTATATGTCCCCAATAGGTAGGTATAGGCAGGTATATATACCCATAGGTAGGTTTAGGCAGGTAAATATCCCCCATAGGAAGGTAAATGTCCCCTATAGACAGGTAAAATGTCCCCTATAGGCAGGTAAAAGCAGGGTTTCAGGTTGGCATTAAAAAATAAAAACACCATTACTCTCCTTTCCCCCACTACTCTGCAGAGGGACCCGTTCATCTCTGTCTTCTTCCCGACACAGGTGGCATGACATCATCAGGCCACGTGATGACACTCACGAAACCTGTGGTAGATACTCCGAAGGGCTGCAAGCAGGCTTGCAGCCTGCTAGAGTCCTCTGCGGAGCAGGAAGTGCTCGCTCTCAGCATTTTCATCTGTATGTGTTTCCAGAAGAGGCGCATTCAGCTGAAGAAATCGGCGCCGGTATCCAACCAGGACATTGCCAGCACGGCGGGACACCGTCCAACCAAAAGTGAGACATATGGTCACCTTAGCATAACCCTATATATCTGAGAGCTTGACTTATCTCCCTTTATTGCACCCTGCTCTTAGATAGGGCTGCATAAACCACCTGACAGGTTCCCATTAAAGTAAACCTTTCAGGTGTTTTATGCTGCCCTATGTGAGGGCAGGCTATAATAGGTGAGAAGCTGAACTCTTTGATATACAGATTTCTATGATTTGTAGCAGGGTTTCTGAGTAAAAAAGAGTGAATCCTGACTGGACTCCTTAAGAAACAGTGAGAGTCCTGCTTATCCCACCCAGAAGCAGTGATGGACAGCTTTCTCTGTATCAGTGTATACAGAGCAAAATGTAAATCTGTTTATCATTGAGTCAGCAATACTTTCAGTTTTACTTTTAAGATTTCCTCTGCTTTTTACTGACAAATTCAGCATTAAATCATATAACCCTATATTTTACAGAGCTCAGCTTCTCTCTTCTCTTATAAACCCTTTTATTCCCAAAAATTTCTTCTTCCCCCTTTATCTTTAAAACCCATATATCACAGAGCTCAGCTCCTTTGCTTATCATATAAGCTTATTTTCACGAGTCAGCTTTTCCTCTATATATAACCCTATTTTTACAGAGCTCAGCTTCTCTCCTTATTATTAACCCCCATACAGTATATCACAGGCTCATTTCTCCCTTTTATAAACCCCATACTACAGGCTCAGCTTTTCTCCTCTTCATAAAACCATACATCACAGAGCTCAAATTTCATCTTTATCATAACCCTATATATCACAGAGCTCAGCTTTCTCCCCCTATCATATAACACTATATATCCAGAGCCAGCTTCTCTCCCTCTATCAATAAACCCATATTTAAAATAGAGCCAGCTTCACCCCCTATCATATAACCCTATATATCACAGAGCTCAGCCCTCCCCTGTCATTAACCCCATTTCACAGAGCTCAGCTTTTCACCCTCATCATATACCCCATATATCACAGAGCTCAGCTTCTCTCCCTCTAATATAACCCCAAATCCGAGCTCAGCTCCTTCCCCGTCAATAAACCCTATTATCACAGACCAGCTTCTTTTCCCTCTAATAAAAACCATATAACACAGAGTCACTTCTCTCCTCTATCATATAACCCTATATTCACAGAGCTCAGCTTCTCTCCATCATAAACCCTATATTCACAGAGTCACTTCTCTCCTCTGTTATATAACCCTAATATCCAGAGCTAGCTTTCACCCTCTTTTATAAACCCCATATATTAAAAGAGCTAGCTTTTCACCCCCCATAATAACCCTATATATCAAAGAGCTCAGCTTTCTCCTTGTTATATAACCCTATTTTTCACAGACTAGTTCTCACCTTATCATATCCCCCTATATATCACAGAGCCAGCTTCTCCCCTTATATATAACCCTATATATCACAGGCTCAGCTCTCTCCTCTGTAAAAAAACCCCTTAATATCACGAGCTCAGCTTTCTCCCTCTACTAAAACCCTATATAACCAAGTCGCTTTTCCCCTCATATATAATCCTATATTCAAAGTCAGCTTTCTCCATCAATAACCCATTATCACGAGCTCGCTTCTCCCCTCGTTATAAAACCCTATAATCAAGAGCTCAGCTTTTTCCCATCATATAACCCTAATATAAACAGAGTCAGCTTCTTCCTTGTTATAAAACCCCTTTAATATCACGAGCTCGTTCTTCCCTCTTTCATATAACCCATATATCACAGAGCTCTTCTCCCTCTATTAATAGCTTATTTTCACTTACGTGCCGTGACAATGGTTCAATGGGGCCTAAGTGCGGGCCCCCCATGTTTCGGGAAAAAGCACTGATCAGCGCATGCTTCCAAAACACCCAGCGCATTGCAGCACGTACCATACGCGCCCCGATAAGCTGTGTCAACATACCCTAACAGATACAAGGGCCCGCAGAGCGCAGATCAGCATCCATACCTAGTGATGGCAACCACCAATGGTATTTAGGGAGGGGGTCAGTGCAGGGTTTAGCCTTTCTGAGAGGCACAGTAGTGGGCTGTCAGTTTGCCGCAAACCAACATTGGTGGAACTTTTGGTTTAAGTATGGAGGTCTGGTCCTGGTAAAAGGACCTCTCAAAATTTTGCTGTGCCTCTGTTAAAAACAATTTGTTCTACCAGAAAGAGTTCTGTGTCAATCAAGAGAGTAGCCCCCCTTGCAGACGTCACTGCCCGACTATCTATTTATTCATCTCCCATCAGCCTTCCAAATATCCTTTTCTTCCTTCATTAACAATTCCAAGCACCTCTGCCAGGAATACGTTTCAATTGCAGGCAACCTGCAGCAGTCATGCAGTGACCTTGCTACACAGAGCAATTTGAATATAAATGAGATATTTGCAGCTCCTTGGTCACCACAGAAAATGGAAACAAGACGTTAGGTCTGCCATTGAGATAGACTGATCAACAGACCTTCCAGTAATTAAGGAAACAAGCACTGCAGACACTTGTCTCATGATGGGGTATATCATACTACATACAGACACAGCAAGTGCCATTGTTATATATTAGGACAACATGGCTGCTTTCTTTCACAGACAGCACCACTCTCGTCCAAAGCCTATGTCAGGTATTGCAGCCAAGTAAATGGAACTGAGTTGTCACATCAGATGTTGCCCATAGACAACAGTAATATTGTTCCATCATAACGTTTCCATTGTCAACTGAACTATGATGTTCAGATATTGTATATTTTGATGCATTATGACACCATCATGCTTTTACTGCAACAATTCAGAATCCCAGCATTGAAAGAAAAGGTTTCTTTGCTATAATTTTGCTTTTATAATCCTTCCTTTTCTCACTGTGGAAACCACCCAGACTCTTACTGTTGCTCTTATTCTTTCTTGTCTTGATTACTGTAACGCCTTACTTTTTTGGGTTTTTTCCGGTCTGCAAACTTCTCCCTCCAACGTCCTGAATGCAGACCCAGGCTTGCTTTCTTTCCAGCTGCTTACGATGCCTCGCCCCCCTGTCAGTCACTGCCTGGTTGCCCACCTACAGGATACAGTATAAACTCAGCACTCCACCCATAAAGCCCCCACAGCGTGCCCCCCCAATCTCCCCCTCTTCCGTTACCACCCTACCCGGTTCTGCGCTCTGCTGTGATCTGAAATGACCGCCTCTCTATCTAAACCTCCCATGCCCATCCCCAAGATTATGCACGTGCTGCCCCGATTCCGGAAAATGTTACCCCATTGATGGGGCACAGTACAACCTTCATAGTTTAAAGTGTGCTCTAAAAAACTCATTTTTTAGGCCGTCCTACCAACACCCCTTTAATCTTTAAACCCCCCCTTTATTTCGTCAATCATCACTTCTTGGTTTGGGCTTCCAGGCACTTATTTGTTAATATTTGTGCGCAGGTTTATCCCCTTTTGTGTCCACCCCAAATTTTTTAACATGGCGGAAAATGTAAACTGAGCACTTCTCACCCTTTTTCTCACTCCAAACCCTAATAAATTTTAAGCCCTTTTGGGGGCGGGGCCCCATACCCGTGTCTGATCTTAAGTGCTTTTTACTGTGTAACGTTTTTTTTTCCTTGTTGTCTTTTACCCTTCCCCAAATTGTAAAGGTGGGAAATATTTGGCACTATATAAATAAAGGTTATTATTATTATTATAATTAATGGATTTATCTGATATTGCAGCTTAGCTTTATTGACATGAATGGAGATGAGATGCACCACCACATACAACCTGCAGATTCTTGTTGCACTATTATACATTTCCTAGACCAGACTCTATAAGGAAATACAAACCTCAGACTTCTATACAAATATATTCTCCAAATCAGACCTCTAAGCAAACACATTCCTCTGACCAGACATCATAAAGAAATGGAGACCCCAGATGAGACCCCTAAACTAAAAAGGGGCCCCCGGGACTAATTTAAAAGAAATTATTTTTTTCCTTGGCCAGACCCAAGAAAAAAATACAGACCCAAAACCCATCAAAAAATAAAATTCACTAGACCTCTCAACAAATATCCCCTGAAAAACCAATCCCCCAAAAAAAATTTGGGGGGGGCCACACCGGACCATTTTAAATTTAAAAAATTTCCCCTTTGGGACTAAGCCCAAAAAGACCTCAGACCTCGAACTAATTTTTTTCTCAGATCTAAAAAAAAAGTCAAAGCCACAAAAACAAACCGACCCCCCAAAAAGGGGTTTTTTTTTTCCCCCTTTAAAGTGCACCACACCCTTTCTCTAGGAAAAGGGGTCGTCAACCGCCGGTCCGCGGAAGGGGCCCCGATTTCTTAGGCAGGGCCCTGCCGGTCTGCGGCGCCGTTTAAAACCTGATCCCGGGCCCGGCCGCTGCCCTTCTTTTCCGGGCGGCCGGCTTTTTCTGGGGCGCAGCCGCTGTAATCCCCCCCCCGCGCAGGGATGGGGAAAGATGCACACAGCGTGGGGTTTGCATTAAAAGAAAGGGGGAAAGCAGTGCATTCCCCGCCCCGCTTTCCCTCTCGTGTAGGGGTGGGGGCTCACGAGCCCCGCATCTGCAGCGTTGAGGGGAGGGAGGTTGTGTGAAAGTGACGTCAACCCCCCCCGCGCCGCTCGCTGCTGTGGGGCTCCCGGGGGGGAGGAGGAGCTCGGGCGGGGGTTTCCGGGAAAGGTGAGTGATTTTTCTTTTTAAATTTTTTTTTTTTTTTTAAATTGGGCCCGGGCGCCTTTTGGGGGCGGCAAAGTATGTATCCTACTGGGGGGGCAGCAAATCAAATCATACTCCCTGGGGGGCAGCTAATTTATCACTACTACGGGGGGGGGAGCAAATTTCTATCATTTAAAACGGGGGGGAGTATTTTATCAAAATACGGGGGGCAGCTATGTTCTTTACTACGGGGGGGCAGCTTTTCTATCATATTACTGGGGTGCCCCTAATCTATCACTTACTACTGGGGGGCAGCTTTCTACATTCTACGGGGGGGCAGCTAATCTATCACTAAAAGGGGGGGGCAGAAATCTATAAATATTTTCTGGGGGGGAGCTATGTTTTACTAAAAATGGGGGGCGCTTCTATCACTGCTAGGGGGAAGCTATGTATCACTACTATGAGGGGGCACTATCACCCACTACTACGGGGGGGGCAGCTTTTTTATCATTACAAAGGGGGGGCAGTATCTTTTCACCAAAATACTGGGGCAGTTTTTTTTTTTTCATTACTACTGGGGAGTTCTATCACAAATTACGGGGGAAAGTTTCTATCACCACTACGGGGCCCCAGCTATTCTATACTACTACGGGGGAGTTTATCTTCACAAATTCGCTAGCTATGTATTACTATCACAAAGGGGGCAGTTTTTTGGTATCCTATCACTATGGGGAAGCTAGCTTGTTTTCACTATAAATTACTGGGGGCAGTTTTGTAAAATTTAAATACGGGGGAAGCAAATTTTATTTTTAAATATCACTACTGGGGCAGTTTTCTATTTTATCATTTATCGAAAACTGGGGCAGTATGTATTATTATACTACAGGGGGGGCTATATTTTTTTTATTTTTACGGGGGAAAATTTCTCTAAAATTGACTGAGCTTATTAAAATAGTATTTTTTATACAAGGGTTTTTATGCTAAACCCACAGAGCTGAAAATTTCAGTCGGTTTTACCCATCGATACCCAAAAACGACACATTATACTTTTTTTTGGGGGTTTTTTGTGTGTGTTCTAAACTTTCCAACCTCCCCCTTTTTAACCCCCCCCTTTTTAAAAAAACCCCCCCCCCCCCACTGGGCCCGGGAAAAAAAATTGTCGTGAAATAAAACCTTTTCCCTGGGGGAAAAAAAAAGGTTGGGGACGCTGCTCTAGGTATTTTAAAACTCTTTATGATTTGTTTGGGGGGTCCAAAATTTGGGCCCCAACCTCTGTGCAAAAAATGTTGTTGGCCCCCAAATTTTTCCCCCGCCTAATTTGAAAATTTTAATGTTTTGTATGGAAAAGGGTTTTAAAAGGGTTTTTAAAGCACAAAATTTTGCCCCTGCAGCTTTTTTTTTGTCAAAATTTGGGGGGTGGCCCCAGGCCCCAAAACCCATTTGATCAAAAGGACATGCCATCACTTTTTAAGCTGGAAATACCCCTTTAACTAACACAGATTCCAGACAAGATCTTTTACATAAATACTTTCCCCATTTCAAAGCCACTAAGTAAATTAAAATTTCCTAATCAGGCCCCCTTTAAAATAATCAGACCCCAAAACCAACCCCGGAGGGCTGTTTTTAATATAATCGCAAAACCAGACTGTGTAGCCTCTTACCTTGCCCCAGTAATAGAGTGTGCAGTCTCTTCAAAATTCCCGTGTGCTGGGAGACAATGTCCTTTTTCCCAAACCCTTTGGGAAACAGGACTTTTAAAATTGCAAACACCCAGTATTGACAAAGACTTTCAGAAAAAACGGCAAGGGGAGGACATGCGGTCCTTTGGAGTTCTTCCCCTTTTTTATGAGCCCCCTACTGTTTAAAGGGATCCCGGCCCCCTGCCCCTTTAGCCCTTTTTATCTTGCCTTTATTTTGCGGGCCCCCGTTTTTAAATTTTCTTCAAGGCCCCTGACAGCAATACTGCCACCACTGCCCATAAGGAAGCCCTGGAGACTAGAGCTTCTCCCAGGTATGTGTGGACATTACGGGAAACATGTATGATTTTTGGCGCCCAGGCACCATTTTTTTGCGTGCATTAGTAGCGTAGAATGCGCCTGAATCTATGAACCTGTTCTTCTGCAGGTCATAAATCAGGTGCTTTCTAGCACAAAAGCAACACTTCAGGCTCAGGTAAACCACTTTTAAAGTGGTTTACCTGTTCCAGCAGTAATGCGCCCGGATTTGCCATACTAAACTCATAAATGTGTTAGCTTCGTACGGTTCTAGTGCAACACGCCTCCAACACGCCCCCCAATCTCAGGCACATTGCAAAGTGCTGTGGACGCTTTGTAATGCGCCTGAGACTGGAGGGTGCCCATTTAAAAATATAGCAAACGTTCATACATGTCCCTCTACATTCCTAGTATGTGTTCAGGACACAAAAAAGCTGGGTGAGACTGGAATATATTATATTTCTGGATGCTTTTACTTGAACTAAACCAGTTTTATCATAATTTACAAATCCAATTTCTCTCCATGACAATAGCAATCTGTGAGTCACGTCCTGATGAAAATGAAGCCATATGATTACGAGGAATATGAGTTTATGGATCTGTGACAAATCCAATTTTCACAAAGATAATATTTCCAGACGTGAGAGTGGCTGAATCCATTTCCAGGAGATCTCCTGGTGTTACCACCATTTTACCTGTTTCTTATTTAACGCTTGTCTGACAGCGGTAAATCTATTACAGAATATTACAAATTAGACACAGACAGAATTTGTGTTTAAGGCAGGAACATAGGTTTGCCACTCAGGAGTCTACAAAAGCTGGGTGCTAGGTCACAACAAAATTGGTTATCAGCTGTAAGAAAGCTGCACAAAAGTCAATATGATCCCCATTACAGCTGTCTCTGGAGTCGTTACCCAGCTTTACCAATTGCAAACCCACCTAAAGGGATTGTCCATCAAAATAATTATGTTGCATGGGGGCAGGGTGGTCCAAAAAATTTTAAAAAACAATACCAAGTTGTCCTCCGTTGCTGTCGCTCCAGAGCTCCTGGTGATCCGCTGCTTTCAACTTCCTGGTTCTCGTCCTGGCAAAGAGGAAAGACTTGTGCTTCCATCACTTACAATGAAGTGCGAGCCTCTCTAGCACGTCAAGATGAGAACCCGGAAGTGAAGAGGAGCAGATCACTGGGGGTGTCAGCAACCAGGGTCAGCTAGATAAGTATTAGGGTTTTTTTCTTGAACCAACCTGGCCCCATGCATCAATTATTTATTTTATTTTTTTGACAACCCATTTAATCATGAAATGATACATACATAGGTAGATTTGGAAAAGAATCAGATGTATTTTTGGAAAAGCTGTCTTAAAACCAAGATAGTTGCCATTGCGGTTTCCAGTGTGGTCGTCACCCTAGTTCCCAAATTCCTGGATGTAAATATGAAACAGTATTTAATGATGCATACTACTTTTGTATGCATGCATTACTACCGAGTGTTTTTGAGAAAGCTAGTTATAACCAATAAAGTCACTCCTCCTGCTATTACAATAGAGGTAATAGGTGTAGGAGTGACTTTATTGGTTATAAAGTTACTCTGGGACCTGCACTTATCTCGGGACGGCCCTGGAAAATCTCCATTCATAATGGAGAGTAGGTCACATTAACATACTGCTCTCCACTCTGTTCCATGGAAGTTTTGAGTACAGCCGAACACACCATTCAGCTACATTTAGAAGTGCGACTGACTCTGAACAGCTAAAGATGTTTGAGCAGCAACTCAACTCTGTAGAATCAAAATGTGGCTGGGAAAAGTCATAATGGCACTCTTGGCCAGATGGATTAGAAAAGAGAACAACTCCAACTCTATCACATGTAATTTACTAGATGTAAATGTTTATTCTACTTTTGACTACATTCTATCTGTAATGGATTTACTATACAAAGTGGACGTTCTAAGGCTGAAGACCTAGACTGAGGGAGTCCGGCCATGACTGGGTTTGGAGGAGTGGAAGTTGGGAAAATGGGTTGGCTTAGATGGAAGTATCATCAGAGTATCACCAGAGAGGAGGCCACAAAAAAGACAGGCTTGCTGCCATTTGAGAAACAGCCACCAAGTGCTGTGTCTCACACCCACTCTCCATTAAATATTCTGCCCGGAACGAGGTTTTTTTTTAGTATTTTTGGTTATTTAAGGTGTTTTACCACAATAGAAATTGACGGCATGTTGCTAGGATATGCCATTGTTGTCTGATAGGCGCCTCTGAGACCCGCACCTATCTTGAGAACGGGCCCCCGGAAGTCATAGAGCAGAGTGGCGAACCAGTCGAACTAGCGCACCACTCTCCGTTCTGTTCTATGGGAGTTCCAAGCAGAACCGAACACACCACTTGGCTGTACTTGGTACTCCCATAGGACAGAATGGAGAGCTCTCCAGTCTACTCTGTGACTTTCGGGGGCCGTTCCCAAGTTAGTTGCAGATTCCAGTGGTGGGAACCGCAATTATCAGACAATGATGGCATATCCTAGTGATATGCCATCAAATTCCATCGTGGTAAAACCCCTTTAAACGGGAGGTGTTCCAGAAGGCTGATGATGTAATATGGTGAGGTGAAGTGGGGGTGCTTTTGTTATTCAGCTTGAAGATAGTTGTAGTTGGAGGAAATTGTAGATATAAAGATCGTTTGAGTAGGGATCCAGTATGTCTGTGGACTCACCGGTTGTGGAAAATGGATGGGAGTCTGGTGGTAATCTGGGTTGGTGGCCATGGTTTGATTCTGCCTCTGAATCAGCATTAATCAACTAGAGGTAAATTACAGTGGTGGTTGGCTAATTGTTACCAGATCTTTTGGGCCTTCAAGGACCTCTCCTAAAAAGGGCTGTACTTATATGTAACGGATTATTTGGGGTTGCGAGGCCTTAAGGGTATGAGTCCTATTTGTTATGTTAATTTTGTTACTTATTTAAAATGTTTGTTTTTTTTAAGAAAAATGGCTGCTGTGGCCAATTAAAATCCATTCCAGGTTTTGTTTGGTTCGGGGGGAGGGGCTGGGTTAATTGGGAATGGTCCTGTCAAAGGGATAGGTAGCAAAAAGAGCCAATAAGCAATACCCTTTGTCAAGTCTGTGTCATGAGGATGGGTGGAAGTGTTTAAGGAAGCAACTGGGGTGTGAAGATTCACATGATATAAACTATGAGAATTACACGGCAGGGGTTTCGGTGACTTTATAATTTATCTCTACTGATCTTAGTTATGGTATTATATGTATTAACTGGGTTTGGTTCCTTATATATGTACTGAGCTTAGCTTTGATACAGTATTTACGTAGAAAGCTTTTTTCTAGTACTGTATTTGGTTGGTTACAGTGCTTTATTTTGGTAGAACCGTGCTTTATTTTTAAGAACTAAGCTTGTTTTTCTTTAAAAAAAATATTTTTATAAATTCTTTATTTGCATAATAATTATTTATAATTTTTATATATTTTTTTTGCCATCACTGTACTCTTCCCTTAAAACCCAATTTATGGTGCAGGTGGGGACACATTTTACTATTCACCTCAGACACCAAAGCAGCTGAAGCCCTGCCATGCTGTATCACTTCCGTTTGTTTTACTGTTTTGTCTGCTGCTTTTACTTAAAGGCCCGTTTCACACGGCTTATTGCCGACGTAATTGCGGGATGGATTTCGCCTAGCAATTACGGCCGCTGCCGTGCAGCGGGGGTGCGGCGGGGGGGGGCGGCAGCTCGCCGGCCCCATAGACATTCATTATTCACAACGTGTACACGCCGTAAATAATTGACATGTCACTTTCTCCCCGCTTGGAGAGAACTGTGGATTACCGTAATGGCTGGGACGGATTCCAGCCGTATTGCAGCGCAGTACGGCGCGCAATACGGCTGCAATCCGTCCCTGCAATAAGCCGTGTGAACGACCCCAAAGGGGTTTTCTCACCACACTGTTTTACTGAGTTAAAAGCATTTTACACTCACTGTGTCTTGTCAGACTGTGGGTGTTTTTTTTTAGCAGTGATTAGCATATACAGCTTCTCTGTAAATAGCTGAGCCTTACACTTACAAGTGCAAGAGATGCTATCTCTCCCGTAAACTAAAGCTACATGTGCTGTGAGGACTGAAAACAGTCCGTTCATGGGGTGACATCACTCTCTGCTCTCTCAGCTAGTCAGACAACAGAGTCAGGCAACCAGGTACCCAAAGAAACCTATGTGCACTCAGAGCACATAAAATATTTTTTATTTTAGGACTAAAAGTAAAATCTATGGACCAATGTTTTTAGAAAAAGTCTTCAATTATTTGTCCATTGATGTTGAAAGCAAATCTTTTTAGTGAGAGAACCCCTATAAGCAGGTGTGCTGACAATTAACATTTTTTGGGTGTATTTTGTGTCAAAAACTCTTGACACCCTATTTTCTATATAAATGAACTGTCGTACACCAAAGGCTTATTATACGCCAGGCACGACACATTTGAATGCACTTAAAGTAGGTGCATCAAATATGTTAGCAATGATATGCTATGCGCTTAGATTATGCTACGCGCCTAGATTAGGTGTATCAATTATACTATGCAAGGTAGACCAGACACCAGATTTTTGACAGGTTCATTCATTCAAGCGCACTATACACTCATTTAAAGCGCCTTAAAACTGCTGTGGCGGCGCTTCTTTTCTGACATGTTGCCCATAGTGTCTGATGATGACCAGTGGGGACCTGACCAAAATTCCTTTAAAATATATTCAGTTGGTAAAGTAGATTCCCCTTCATATGCTGCATCAGCGCCGACCTGCACAGAGTTCTGCAAGCTCCATATGTGCATCCAGACTATCCCAGTCCATTATGTTAAAGGGGTTTTGCCAAGAAGTGATTTCCTCAGCTAATAGGCTGAATTTGAGCCTTGAGCCTTGAAAAGAGGGGCGTTGTGTTTGTGTTTAAAAAAAAATCAAGTACCTCCTCTGTGATGTCATCGCTCCACCTCCCATGCACGTTCCCGAGGCTCAGTCTCTATAGTTGAGCAAACATTGTTTTTCTACATCACAGAGGAGAACTATTGTGCACAAGTTAATGGGTTTTGTTTTATGTTTTATCTACTCAGGAGAGATTAGCTCTGGGCGGGCAGCTTTCTTTCATTCCTTCATGGAGGCAGTGAGCCAAGGGAGCGTCTATATTTTTACTAAGATAATTACATTACAACCAGTGCATTCTCTATACAGGAGACAAAGGGGGGAGGGCTGCTCAGGGAGCGTCTGCAATCTTTACTCTGATAATTACATTAGAACTAGTGGATTCTCTATACAGGAGACAGAGACTTTTTTCCCAGTCCCTTAAAAGCTAGTTCATGTTCCCTGCCAGGAGATAAGAAGTGCAGACAAAGCAAGCACTGCCAGATCAATGTCCTGGTCATGTCTAATGGAAACTCTCGGGTAACTAATCTCAGGCATCTAATTAAGGCTGTAGCTCTAACAGGCTTCACTTCACTTTTTTTAAATTATATATATTTAGAAAAGTGATTAAATACCCATTTTGGAGGATCCCACGTCAACAATACATTGTGGTAAAACCCCTTTAAAAACAGTTTCCTCAGTCAGGCTTGTTGATAACAAAACCTTGTAGAATGCGCCACGCGACCTAAGGTGCAGTGTTTTCGTCAGGCTCTATGTCACACTTCAACGCTCTAAAATGGACACCTGTTCAGAATCTATATTGCAGTTCATCACATTCTTTGTTTCACCTCCTTATAAGAATACTCAGGGCTATAGTTCCCCAACAACTGGGAAGCCATAGGTAGCAGGATTTATGTTTCATGACTGTATAAGTGGTTGAGTGATATCATTACATAGAGCTTTTCCATGTAAGAAGAAGAGCGGGCCGTCATTGAGGGTAGAAGCCGTGTGATTTGCATTGTTATTTATGTGGGACCTTTAAGCTTGAGAATCAGAACCCGGCAGATGAATCACTTGTGGATTAAATATGAATGTATCAGAAGCTGGAAGCCAAACTTGTCCTTGGCTTTTATTACAAGTCATCTGTATAAACACCTTTGATACAGTCACTTTCATTCTGTCATTTTCATTGTCATCTGCAAAGCCAAACAGCTTTATATACACGGGCTGGTGTTACATTTTAATCTTCTGTCAGAATGAATGAAAATCGGCTCCAGCTCTCTCAGGTCTGCGCACGTTTCTGGCAAGAATATCAAACCCGTTAAAGTAAATGTTCTCTTTTAATTTTATTTTATTCTGACAGAGCTCAAAATTGTCTGCATTGACATAGAGAGAAATTCTAAGATTCTTGCTGCCTTGAATGGCTATTAGTAGGGCTTACTCAGAGCAGGCATCCTCAAACTGCGGCCCTTCAGCTGTTGGGAAACTACAACTCCCATCATGAATTTATATAATCTATAAGAGTGTGAATGATGAGAGTTGTAGTTTCCCAACAGCTGGAGAGCCGCAGTTTGAGGATGCGTGGCTTACTGCATAGTACTGTTAGTCAGTTCAATGTATGTAAAGCTAAACAGAGGTAAGGTTTCTTGTTAGGGAGAAGCACAGTGTCGGTGTAGGGGAGGGACTTAATTGCCTTGATCACTTCACTGAAATTTAAATATATTCTAAAAGGCTCATGGGAAAAGAGCTGGGCCTCGGCAGTTCCCTCTATTGGATGTAGTGTTCCTCAAGTCACAACCGGACAACTGAGGCTTACAATGTGAAAGGGATTAATAAAGCAATTCAAGGTAGTTCATCTTCAGGGTGTTGCCCATCATCAGTGCAGTGTAGAATAGTGGCTGGCTAAGTAAGAGGCAATAAGCGTAGCTTAAGGTTTCTTATTAGGGAGAGGCAACATGTCACTGTATGTGTTCTAAGTTTCTACATTAACCCTAGGACTACGATAGGGACGATATTCAGTTCTTAGAGTAGAATTTACCTTACATACAGTCATATGAAAAAGTTTGGGCACCCCTATTAATCTAAATCATTTTTAGTTCTAAATATTTGGGTGTTTGCAACAGCCATTTCAGTTTGATATATCTAATAACTAATATTGCACATTTTGTGTTAGTACAATAAACCTCATTTCAATCTGGAAATAATACTGTGTCCATCAGTTAATAGATATATCAAATTGAAATGGCTGTTGCAAACACCCAAATATTTAAAACTAAAAATGATTTAGTTTAATAGTGGTGCCCAAACTAGTTCAGATGACTGTATCATCTGATATGTCACTGAGACATGTCAGAAGATGTAATTGGTAGGTGGTCTGTGCCTTATCACCCCACCAATCTCTTCAATCACATACATTTACAAGCTTGTGTTCTCATCTTAGACATTTATGGCATATAGATAGGATGTAACATAAATGTCTGATAGGTGTGGATCCCACCTGATTTCCAAAAGTCTCAGTTCATAGCACAAAATGGACAGCAGCACGCAAGTATGACTTACTGTCCATTCTAAACAAAGGGGGCCCATTCTTGAGATAGGTGCAGGTCCTAGATGCGGGATTGATATCCTATCAATATGCCATAAATGTCTGAGTGTCTGAGATGGTAAAACCCCTTTAAAAGGGTTGTCTCACTACATTTATTTATCCTTCCTCAGTCCTGAAGTTTGGATTCAGGGGCATGTTTACTGGCTTCTAACAGGCTGAAGTAGAAGTCAGGTCTGTGGCTATAGCAACCAGTGCTGGGAGCCTATCATAAGGGATCAAACAGGTGTGTAGCTATAGCGACCTGAGGAGATGATGCAGCTCATACAAAAGGGATATCTATGAATAGGTAGGACTTTTTAATGGACAAATATTGCAAAGTGACTTGTTTTTGCAATATCTTTAACATAAAAAGCAATCCTTGTAGTGAGACAACCCCTTTACTGTTGTTTGTCCATGTTATAGACTAGAAGCCCATCCTGCTTGTATTTTATGCAGTTGTAGATTCCTCTGTTCTTTCACTGTGTGGGTTATTAAGAGTAAAGCTGGAGTTCAGGTAAAACCACAGACATGTGGGCATCAATAGCCACATAAATTTGCCAGTAAACCGGTGATATCATCAGCAAACTTGTTTCACCTAGGCCATGGAACTACCAGCCTACTTGCAGCCAGTAACTACAGTGAACTATAGGTCTGCTTAAAAGCTGTATATAAACCACAAAACAGTAGAACATTTTTAATCAAAACTATTTGCAAAGTAGCTTCCTTTTTATTTGACATGCGCTGGAGCAATGAATTGTTATACGCCCCCTATGTCAGATTAAAATACCCTAAATTAGGAGATTTGCTTTAAATGTCACTCCCCAGGCATGCAAAATGTTAAGAGGCTTGAAAGAGTGTCTTAGTAGCTTTCCACCCCTAGAAATTAATTGTGTAAGGGGAGACTTTTTGTTCCTTGCCATGCAAGGTGTTAGCGGCGTGTGTAATTTATTCTAATCCGAGTGCACCAGAGATGCCAGGTTTTTGGCTGGCATCTTGAAGTGATACTATTATGCAAAATACTGCAGTAGAGCATCCAAATAACTGAGCTCTGCCAGCAGGACGCAAACCTGATAAATCAACATTTGTGTTCCAGAAACAAAGCTTCTTCCTTGATCCATGTGTATTTCTGAGAAAATGTAGAGTTCACCTTGATTTGCATCTGTAGCTAAAGTTCTGCTGAGAACTGGGGCATCTGGGAGGAGACCAGGAGCGATCTCTTAATCTTCTGCTCATTTACACATCTATTGCAGTTTTCCTTTGTGTGTCGCTTTAAATGATAAAGGCAACAAAAGCGCAAAGGGAGCTGAGATCCATGAATTGTTGTATTGAACTAGATTCATTAAGATGTTGCTTGGTTCTGCTTGATCCTTAATAAGTATCGGTAGCCTCAGATACAGTCATATGAAAAAGTTTGGACACCCCTATTAATCTTAATCATTTTTAGTTCTAAATATTTGGGTGTTTGCAACAGCCATTTCAATTTGATATATCTAATAACTGATGGACACAGTAATATTTCCGGATTGAAATGAGGTTTATTGTACTAACACAAAATGTGCAATATTAGTTATTAGATATATCAAATTGAAATGGCTGTTGCAAACACCCAAATATTTAGAGCTAAAAATGATTTAGATTAATAGGGGTGCCCAAACTTTTTCATATGACTGTATTACCTTACTAAGCCCAATGTCTATAATCTTTGGTGCAATAAACTGCAGATTCAATTTTAAGTAATCTCAAATAATATTTAAGGTAACTATGGAGAAAATAATGCACCTGTGCCATTCATAACACTGTACACATCCTACACATGCACCACCCCATGCCACTGGAGTAGCTAGAACTTTTGTCGCCCAGGGCTGTCACCACGCCTATTTTTACATGCCCATCACTGCACTCATAATTCATAAACATCACAAAAAACTGCCCATGAAACTGTGTGAAGGTTTTAAATCTGCAGAATAACTTTATGACTACAAGTTATCCCTGACACAGAACCTCACAAGCCCACATACAATATCTACCTCCAAGTTTTCCCTTGGCCACATACCTCACCACTTTATAAAATAACACTATAAACACAAGCAAAAAAGTAAAAGTAAAACCCCTAATCACTGTGTCAGGGATAGGGGCGCACTCACTTTTACAACAGGAACAAGTGTACGCTGCAACTATACAAGCCCCCTTATATAATCTACAACATCACCATATAGAGAACACAGAATAGTCAAATACCAACTCAGGTCGCCAGGACATGACAGGACCGATCCAACACAGAATCAAAATAACCACTTGCATCCAGGGACTCACAGGTGACTTCTTCTCTGAGTCGTTCTCTTTTCTGATGAGTCATTCTCTTCTCTGCTGAGACTTGTTCTTTTTCTCTTTTCTTCTCCACCCAACTCAGACCACCATGACATCTTCTCGTGTCAATGGCTCGTCTCTACAGAATTTACCACACAAACATTTTAGACTTCTCACATTTCCAGCACTTCTCTACCAATTACTACCGCTGGTATCGGCGCTCCCCATTAAGTAGGGGTAGTTAGTAATATTGAAACCCATTAAGAAGGTAGATATGTAGGCCTGCCATTTGGTAAATATATAGACCACCAGTAGGTAGGTTCATAGACCCACTGTAATTAGGTACAGATGGCAGGTATATAAGCCCCCTGAAGGAAGATAGGTATATATATATATATATATATATATATATATAAATATATATATAATTTAAAATATATATATAGTATCCTGTAGGTAATTAGGTATATATGCTCCATGTAGAAGGTATACATATCCCTGTAGATATATAGGTATATATGCTCTATGTAGGTAGATAGGTAGGTATACAGCCCCCTGTAGAAATATATATTGCCCCTGTAGGTATAAAGTCTCCTGTAGGTATATAGTCCACTTTAAATAGATAGCTAAACAGCCCCTTGTAAAAATACATACAGCTCCCTGTAGGTATATAGTCCCCTGTAGACAGACAGGCTTACATCCACCTGTAGGTATATACCTTCCTGTAGATAGGTAGGTATACAGCCCTCTGTAAGTTTATATGCCCCCCCTATAGGTAGATAGATGCCCCAAGTAGGTAGGTTGTAATATTTCCAACGATTAAGTAGATAGGTATCTAGGCCTCCCAGTTGGTAGGTATATCGGCCCACTTTAAGTAGCTATAGTTACCCCCTGTAGGTAGATGGGTATATAGGCCCTAGGTACGTAGGTATATATACCCCTTGAAGGTAGATAGGTAGGCATACAGGCCCCTGTAGATAGGTATATGTGCCCCGTGTAGGGAAGTATACATCCCTTTGGATAGTCATGTATATAGTATCTCACAAAAGTGAGTACACTTGTATTGTATTATATCTTTCATGGGACAACACTGAAAATATGACACTTTGATATAATGCAAAATAGTCAGTGTACAGCTTGTCTACCAGAGTAAATTTGGTGTGCCCTTCCAAATAACTCAATACACAGCCATCAGTGTTGAAACCACTGACACACAAAAGTGAGTACACCCCTAAGTGAAAAAGGACAAATTGTGCCCAATTTGACATTTTCCCTCCATGTTGTCATGTGACTTGTTAGTGTTACAAGGTCTCAGGTGTATTAAATTTGGTGTTATTGCTTTCTCACACTCTTTCATACTGGTCACTGGAAGTTAAACATGGCACTTTATGGCAAAAGACAGTTTGAGGATCTGAAAATAAATCATTGTTGCTCTACATAAATGTGGCCTAGATAATAACACAATTACTAACACCCTGAAATTGAGCTGCAGCACAGTGGTCAAGACCATAAAGCTGTCTAATAAGACAGGTTCCACTGAGAACAGGCCTTGCCATGGTCAACCAAAGAAGTTGAGTGCACATGCTCAGCGTCATATCAAGAGATTATCTATTCAGGATAGATGTATGAGTGCTGCCAGCATTGCTGCAGACGCTAAAGGGGCGGGGTCAGCCTGTCAGTGCTCAGACCATATATCAGACACTGCATCAAATTGGTCTGCATGGCTGTCTTCCCAGAAGGAAACCTCTTCAAGAAAGCCCTCAAATAGTTTGCTAAAGAAAAGCAGACTAACGACATGGATTACTGGAACCATAACCTATGGTCTGATGAGCCCAAGATAAACTTATTTGGTTCAGATTTTGTCAAGCGTGTGTAGCAGCAACCAGTTCCACAGTCAAGCATGGTGGTAGAGTTGTCTTGATTTGGGGTTGCATAAGTCCTGCCGGCTGCAGGAAGCTACAGTTCATTGAGAGAATCATGAAGCCAACATGTACTGTGACATTAGAGCATGATCCCCTTCTTTCGGGGCCACAAGGCATTATTCCAACATGATAACAACTTCAAACACACCTCCAAGATGATCACTACCTTACTTAAGAAAATGAGCATATCTCCAGACCTACAGTTGAAACCAAAAGTTTACATACACTATATAAAAAGACACATGCATGTTTTTCTCACTATCTGACATGAAATCAGAATAAACCTTCCCCGTTTTAGGTCAATTAGGAACCAAAATTATTTATATTTGCCAAATGCCAAAATAATGAGAGAGATAGAATTTTTAAGGCATTTTTATTACTTTCTGCATAGTCAAAAGTTTACATACATTTCATTAGTATTTGGTAGAATTGCCCTGAAACTGTATGTCTTGGGTCAAAGCTTTCACAAGCTTCTCACAATAGTTTGTAGGAATTTTGATCCATTCCTCCTAACACCACTGGTATAACTAAACCATGTTTGTAGGTCACCTTGCTTACACCTGCCTTTTCAGCTTTGCCCATAAATTTTCAATAGGATTGAAGTCAGGGCTTTGTGATGGCCACTCCAAAACATTGACTTGGTTATCCTTAAGCCACTTTGTTTGGCAGTATTCTGTGGGTCATTGTCCATTTGGGAGACCCATTTCCACCCAAGATAACTTCCTGGTTGATATCTTGAGATGTTGCTATAGTATTGCCATATAATCTTCTTTCCTCATGATGTCATGTATTTTGTGAAGTGCACCAGTCCCTCCTTAAGCAAAATAACTCCACAACATGATGCTGTCCCTTGTGAAATATATAAAGCCCCCTGTAGGTAGTTACACAGCCCCCTATGAATAGGTAGGTTTACATCCACCTGTGGGTATATATACAGCCCCTGTAGGTATATAGCCCTCTATAGATAGGTAGGTTTACATAGGACTGGGGCAAACTATTCTGGTGCCCTAGGCAAATACGGTACATAACGTCACTGGCTGTTGAAAAATTCAGCCCACTCCATGCCTCCTTACACCGCTTTCCTGCCTGAGATGAAGTGGCACCCTGGACAGTCACCTTTGCCTACCTGTCCTCCCGACCCTGGGGATACAGCCTTCTGTAGGTATATAGCCCCCTGTAGATAGATAGGTATATATGCCCCATGTAAGTAGATATGTAAGTATACAGGCCCCTTAAGGTAGGTTGTTCTAAAACCCTCTGAAGATGGATAGGCATAAATGCCCTCTGTGGTATATATACAGCCCCAGTAGGTAGATATATAGGCCCTTCTGACAGCGGCGCAGGAGGCGTCATAACCTCCTGAGGATGCGCATACAGTTGAAAAGATGGGGCGGGTCCAGGCCTGCACACCGACATGACATCTAGACCTGCCGCAAGTGAGCAGTGCCACCAAGGGCGGACTGTCCCCCCATCCCTCTCTTGCTACACCAATGCCCCATGCTGCACACATGACACCCATATGCTGGACACATAAAGTGTACCAGCTCTAAAGATGTACAAACCATGCCGAACATGTGGTGCACACATGTTCAGCATGGTTTGAACATACATTCTCTCCTGGTTGTACTGGTCAAGTAGCCATGTTAGTGTTATGATAGAGGCTTTATTAAATGATTTGCTCCTATACTGCTACTTGGATAATATTGTAACATAATCCAGATGTTGATGTCATCCATTCCAGGCAAATTCTAGTTTACCTATATCCCCTGCGACAAGTATTACAATTAGACAGAACGTCCATCGGCTGTAGAGAACAATCACAGAGCTGGTCCTGATAATTATTTATTGATGATAGATTGTGCTGTTCTGGTTGTTCGCGCTGTATGAAATAGTTTCTACTCCACTGGCCAAGATGCATTAAAGGGAGCAGAAGAAGCTGCAGGTCTAGAAGAGACTCAAAGGGGAAATAGAAGGCGAATATATGGAGTAAAATTCCTTTAAGAGTTTCCCATAGGATAAGTCATAAATCTTTGATAGGTAAGAGCAGGGTTATCATGTGGTATTGCCATAAGGAGCCCAGATCAAGTCTAAAACAAGGGGGCTGGCAGCTACCAACCTCTTGTTTCACAAGTGCGGTAACAAGAACTGGGACCTTTTACGCAGTTCTTTCGACTGAAGTTTAATCAAACGGGCCTAGCCTTCCCTTACATAGGAGGGCCCCACAGTTTATCATGCTTTCCAGACTTTTCATGACATTCAAAGCAAACGGGATGACTCAGCAGCGTTATCAGGCTGCCAGTTGGGTCCTGCCCTGTGTGAGGAAAGGCGCATCCCATCCACTTGAATAAAGTTTAAAAGAAGGATCAAGCCTGTTCTTTTTAACAGACTTTGAGCTTGCTAGAATGGCAATTACAGATGAAGAGAAATGTGTAAACCCTGTTGAAATTGTCTGCTTGTTAGAAGTGTTGTAACGTGCCAAGAATTCTGTGAGTAAAGCCTGTAGACCCCAAGCTTAGAGTCTCTGTAGTTCCTCCAGTGCCGGTGCAATACACCTCCCAGCAATCCCACACCGGTAGGCCTGACATCCATGCACATCCGCTACCCAGATGTACTACCCCTGTCTGACACCTGTGACCTGACACTATGTTATAGACCTGTGGCCTAGAGAATCGCATATCAAGAAGTCTATGGCTCCCTGCTCTGTCATAGGTTTCAGTTGTACAATCATATGAAAAAGTTTGGGCACCCCTATTAATCTAAATCATTTTTAGTTCTAAATATTTGGGTGTTTGCAACAGCCATTTCAATTTGATATATCTAATAACTAATATTGCACATTTTGTGTTAGTACAATAAACCTCATTTCAATCCGGAAATATTACTGTGTCCATCACTTATTAGATATATCAAATTGAAATGGCTGTTGCAAACACCCAAATATTTAGAACTAAAAATGATTAAGATTAATAGGGGTGGCCAAACTTTTTCATATGACTGTATCTGTATCCTGAGGACACAATACAGCAAAAACGTGATTACCCACCAGGTATCCAAGGCACCTGGTAAAAAGTTCAGTGACCCAAATCCTCCAGTTTGCCTCCCCCAATGGCAGCCATAATGAGAGAGAGATATTCTATAGACAGATCTCTGATAACTGGATCCAACAAGCAGCACATATTTTTTTTTTTAATTAAACTGTATTTTTATTAAAGTGTTTTCAGAAAAAGATATAAAAACATAACTGGATAAAGACAGTTCCTTCGATATAACATAATAGCATACAACAAATGGCAAACAATGTAGGTACAAGATATCCAAAATGTATACCATATTCAACATTCCATTATACCACAGTACATATGATGGTGAAAAGTAAGCTAGCCATAATCATATTTAAAGGAACCACAAGAAAAAGTAACAACACACAAGACTAGACGGGGACACGACAGGAGAAAGGTAACAAGTGCAACCTTCGAAGTCTGAGGAAGCAACTAGAGGGTCTATGTAGCACAGGGAGATATATATATATACAAGCTTCAAATGTCATGTATCCTTACATACTGTATGTATCCCATATATCCCAGATCAGATGAAACTTATCCACAGTGTTATTCAACATGGCAGTTAGATATTCTAAGGACCTGTCTAAGTACAGCACATATTATTTTAAGAATTGAATATGCTGACCTGTCCATTCATGCAATTGTGTTTTTCCAGGATAAGGTAGCATATGTTAGGGTCAATGTGAGGAGCTTAATGGAGATAAGCTGGAGGTTACAGATAGTGGAAAAAGCAGTGTTCCAAGCATCACAAAGCACTTCAGGACATGATATTAGGTTAAATGCCACCAGTATACAATAAAGATTTGGTTCACTGTACTAAACTCAACAACAGCTGCATTTAATCTTTTATGGAGGAAGTTATGTGTGCTCATTTGAACAAAAATAATTGCATACTTGAAAACTTTAGCTGAAGTGCTACTGAGATGAACTCTGAAATAGTTGTTCCTATTGGGAGGACTCAGGTTCAGTCATCAGATAATATTTCAGCAATGGACACTTGATTGTTAGAGATCCTCCATCCAGCAGTTGCTTGCTCTAAGCCATCCCTATGTGGCGATCTGCAATTATGTCCGGAAAATCTAAAAAGCTTTTGCTGCACTTACATTCTTCCCAGCAGGTTAGCATCAAGTTAGCACAGCAACAACATTTGCCTGATCCCAACCCATCATCTGTGGGATCACGCCAAGAGGAGATGTAGAGGAAACAATAATCAGATTTACTTCAGGATGCGGCTGCCACTCAGGGACCACTTTTACACAAAAGTCTTGTTACAGGGAGGGGGAAATGTATTTTCGTATTAATGTGCTGAGTGCTACTCCAGAATGAGCACATCCAGCACATTGCAGAGTGCACTCTTCACTATCCAAATCTTTATCCTTTTCTTCACTTTACTCTCTCACGCTCCGTAAACTTCATAGTTCTTCTCCACTATCCAAATACACAGGCAGCACAGTGGCTCAGTGGGATTTAAAGTGCATTATTTTGACCACCAGCCAATATCCTGATTAACCACCATGTGCAGCACAGACAGTAGCTAGACAGGCAGGGAGTGACTCAAAAAGGTCCTGGTAGGTTGTTGCAGGTATCTGGAGCCATTCTGACTGTAGTGCATCCCAAAGTTGCTGGAGAGTCTGAAGTGGGGATCTTTAGGGCAAACACAATGATTGAGGTGGTCCCACAGGTACTCAGTTGGGTTTAAAGGGAACCTGTCACATAGAGTATGCCCCCCTTGCGGAGGACAGCACAAACTAGTGTCAGAAAAGCTGGTTCCAGAGCTGTGTCTCTTATTCTGTAAGATGCTGTAGTTTTAGAGCGTTTTACCCTCAAATCTTATTCATGAGCAGGTGTTAGCCCCACCCACCAAAGGCTAGCACCGCCCACCTGGCAGTTATTCACATGTTTCTACCTATTCAAAGTAATAGGTTTATCAGTTGATGTGGGCGGGGCTAGCCTCAGGTGGGCGGGGTTTGATAAAAACTGACTCTTTGAATTACTCTTTTCTGGCTGAAAACTGCAGATTTGAGCACTAAATACTTGAAAACTACAGCATCTTACTGAATAAGGGACACAGTGCTGGAAACAGCATGTCTGACACTAGCTTGTGCTGCCCTGAGCTAGGGGGGCATAATCTATGTGACAGGTTCTCTTTAAGTCTATGGAGTTAGGGAGTCAGGGAAGTACTTTGAAGTCTTGGCCATACACTTCCAACCAATATAGGATATTTCTAGCCATGTAACATGTTGTATTGTCTTACTTAAAGGGGTTTTGCCACAATCTCATTTCATACCTCCTGCATCCAGCTCTTCAGCTCTGTGTGCTCAGAAGGAGACGTGTGTGATTTGCATGTCATGTGACCCAGCAGGATGACATCACCATGCCTTTCCTCTCTGTAGTCAAAGAAAGGTCTGTTTATGTATAGAGTGTGAGTAGCTCAAAGGTAAAATTTTTTGCATCCAGGCACAAGGGTCCTACGGTCAAATCCCTGCAGGAACCAAACCTGTGTTTTTTTTCTCTTTATCAATGCACAAACCTGATTGATGTTTCTTTTTTACTTATTTGCACTGCTTGAATAATTACTAAGAAGTACAGAGGACAGGAGTAGAATGACAGCACCTGGGGTTTGAACACTCAGTAGCTGCCTGAGAGGAGAGGTGATGTCTGAGCATGTCTGACCAGGACTGAGGAGCTCTCTGCTCTGGTCGTATCCCCTAGAGACGAGCTGTAAACATTGGATCACTAAAGGAGCAGCTAAAACAAAAATGGTGCAGAATTTTTAATAATATTGAATGGTGAAAATGTTTATTTCATTTGCAAGCTTCCCAAGTCAATTTTACTTCGTGGCAAAACCCCTTTAAGGATCCCATGGTATCTAGAGTCATGATGACTACATCACAAAGCTGCCGGAGGGTGGGGATTAGCCATAGAACAAACATGATGATTAATGTGGTTCCATAGATGCTCAGTTGTGTTTAAGTCTAGGGAATTAGAGGATCACCGTACTACTGTAAAGTCTTCCAACAATGTAAGACATTTCTAGTCATGTGACACATTGTATTATTTTGCTGTAAGATCCCATCTAACCCTGGAAAGACAATCAGCATGTATGAGTGTATGTGATCTGGAAGAAGTGATTCTTACCAAAATCAGTAAAGAGTGCCTTCCACATGGATAAGTGGGCCCAGAGAAGGCCACGAAAACATTCCCCAGGCCATAGTGATTCCCCTGACCATAACACCACCAGCTTGTATTCTTCCAGTAATGGTTGCAGGGTGTTTTTTCCCTGATGTTTCTCATCGGGCACACCAACATCCTGGGCACACCAACATCCATGCAATCAATGAAACAGAAAACATACCTCATCAGAGGAGGCTTCCTTTTGCCAATCAGTGGTGGTCCAATTTCAATACTGCAGTGAAAATTGAAGTCTTTTCTGCCGACTTCATTAGCAGAGGTGCAGTCAGTGGCGGAACTACCACCGTAGCAGCCATTGCTCTCTGTCCCGAGTTTTCAGAAGCAGTGACTTTGCAGCCTTAGAAGAGCATAGCACTGCCAGCGCTCTCCTTAGCTACTCTGCCTGGTAAGCCTGTGATCAAGGGCTATGTTGTCCTGAAACATTGAAGTTGGCATGTTCTATATTTTTTATGGTGTTTTAATATGATTCAGTATACATGGATATTTTTTATGGAGAAGGTGCTGACTACAATTACTTTTGAATGGGACTTACTTGGAGCTGCAATGTTCACAGCTGAGGATTATTTGAGACGGAGTGGTAAGCACTAAATTTTATCTTTAATGGACTTTGTTTGCTTTTCTACGGACTTAGATGTAAAGACTACCAAGTGTCAGCCGTTAGTGCTGAGGTGGTCGCCGCAATGACATCATATCATCATATCGCCTACGCCAGGCTTCACAGAGAGAAGCTGGTCTGCCGCTCTTGGCGCCGGAGGAACAGGAGAGAGGTAAATTCATTATTTTTTTCTTTTTTTACTAATGAAGCCTGGCCTACCTATCTACCAGTGGCCCACCTAAAGTCTACCTACAGGGGGCCCACCTATAGCCTGCCTACCTAAGTGGGGCACACCCATAGCCTACTTACCTACGTGGGGCCCACCTATAGCCTTCTTACCTACTAGGTGCCACCTATAACCTTCCTACCTACCAGGTGCCCACCTATAGCCTACCTACCTAAGTGGGGCCCACACATAGCCTACTTACCTACGTGGGGCCCACCTATAGCCTGCCTACCTATATAGGCCCCACCTATAGCCTACCTACTTCGCTACCAGGGGCCCACATACACCCTACCTACCCAGCTACCTGGGGCCAACTTACTGCCTACCTACCTAGCCACCCGGAGTCCACATACAGCCTACCTACCACCTGTGGCCCACCTACAGTCTACCTACCTAGCTACCTATGGCTTAGCTACATCCTACCTACCTAGCTACCTGGCACCCACCTACAGCCTACCTACCATGTACGGCTCACCTAAAGCCTACCTGCCTAGCTTCCCACTTGGGGCTTACCTACAGCCTGCCTAGATACCTATGGCCTAGCTACAGTCTAAATAGCTACCTGGGGCCTAGCTACAGCCTAGCTATTAGGGGCCCACATACAGCCTACCTAGCCACCTGGAGCCTACATAGTTAATTTGGGCCTATCTAGCTGGGGTCTACCTATCTACCTAACTGGGGACTGCCTACCTACCTGAAGCCTAACAACCTACCTACTAAAGGCTCACCAACTTATCTAGGGCCTACCAACCTATCTAACAAGGGTCTACATAGCTACCTGGGGCCTACCAATCTATCTAGGGCCTACCAACCTATCTGGGGCCATGTCCAACTACCTATTGGGTAATATAAATCTGAGGGGTACCGGCCATAGCTATAGCACAGCCAGTGGGTTAGTCCTCTGTTCCTCCCCACCCCTCTAGGAGACTGTGCCTCTAAGCTATGTCCTGTACTGGATCTGTCACCCATCCTGGGAAGTTTGTACAGAGGTGGGGGACAGTGAGGGAGGTGCTGGAAATGTGAGGATTCTAAGATACTTGTGTCCAAATCTACGACAAGTGATAGCCGGGAGAAGTCATCATTTCAGTCTGGAGCAGATGCAGAAGAAAAGGCAAAGGGAACGACTCGTCAGAGAAATGTCACCTGTGAGTCACAAAATGTAACTGTACTGTAATAAATATGTTTAAATATATTAAGGGCCAATATAGAGATCTCGCTAAAGATTTATTTATACCCAGGACTGTATCTAGAACAAGGGGGCATCCTCTACGTCTTGAGGAAAGAAAGTTTCCACATAAACATAGAAAGGGATTCCTTAGGCCTTGTTCACACGGCTCATTTGGGCGCGGATTGGAGCCATACTGTGCGCTGTATTTGCGCTGCAGTACAGCTCCAATCCATCCTTGTCTTTACGGTAATCCACAGTTCTCATAGAGAACTGTGGATTCCGTCGCTCCTCCCCGATTGGCAAATCCGCCGCGGGGGGAGAAAGTGACATGCACATTATTTACAGCGCGTACGCGCCGTAAATAATGCATTGTCTATGGGGCCGGCGAGCAGCTCCCCTGCCGCACTACCGCCCCTTATTCAAGCCGTATTACGGGCGGGATCCGTCCCACAAATATGGCTTGAATAAGCCGTGTGAACCGGGCCTTACTGTTAGAGCGGTGAGACTGTGGAACTCTCTGCCAGAGAAACTTGTCATGGTGAATTCACTAACAGAGTTCAAGAAGGGTCTGGATACATTTCTAGATGTAATAATATAACAAGTTATAGCGACCAGGATTCTGGAGAAGGGTCTGGATACATTTCTAGATGTAATATAACAAGTTATAGTGACTAGGATTCTGGAGGGGGGTCATTGATCCAGGGATTTATTCTGATTGCCAGATTGGAGTCAGGAAGAAATTTTTTCCCTAACATGAGGACAATTGGCTTCTACCTCATGGGGGTTTTTGCCTTCCTCTGGATCAACATTTTAACACTTTAGCAACTCTTTAGCAAAATGGGCTGAACTGGATGGACGTATGTCTTTTTTCAGCCTGACAAACTATGTAACTATGTAACTTATATGTCTGCAGAGCCTGTGTACACTGACATCTACCACTATATGTTCACTGTATGGTGGTAATATACAGTCTACAGAGCCTGTGTACACTGGCATCTATCAATATATGGTCACTGTATGGTGGTAATATACAGTCTGCAGAGCCTGTGTATAAAGGTAACTACTACTATATGATCACAGTATGGTGGAAATTGGTCTTTGTATACTGATCTTTATTCAGGCGGGGTGCACTAGAACTGTAGCGAAGCTACACATTTATAGCTTCACTACGGTATTTCTAGATGCATTACAGCTGGAACATGTAGACCACTTTCAAAGTGGTATAGCTGAGCCAGAAATGTCGCCCTAGCGTTAGAATGCGCCTGATTGCTCACCCTTGTAATAATAGTTTGGGTAATATAATTTCTAGCAAGCTGGGACCTAACATATGCACAATATTTCTAATCGGTCATGGAGTCAATGACCCACCATGCCAATTGTAAGTGCCATAGAAGCAGACCGCCATACATATTTTATGGAGCCGCTGTAAAATGGGATCTAGCCTTGGATGCGCTTATCCCCTTTGCTACTGAAGGGTGAGCATACCTGCTGTGGAGCGGGTTCATAAATCGGGCGCATTCTATGCCATTATTATGGTCATGAAATTTGGCGTTAACACACCAAATTTCATGCATGTCGCCCTATGTGTTCACTGTATGGTGGTAATATATAGTCTGCAGAGCCTGTGTACACTGGGAATTACCACTTTATGGTCCCTGCATGGTGGTAATATATAGTCTGCAGAGCCTGTGTACACTGGCATCTATCAATATATGGCCAAAGTATGGTGGTATTATACAGTCTGCAGAGCCTGTGTATACAGGTGCAGTCATATGAAAAAGTTTGGGCACCCCTATTAATCTAAATCATTTTTAGTTCTAAATATTTGGGTGTTTACAACAGCCATTTCAATTTGATATATCTAATAACTAATATTGCACATTTTGTGTTAGTACAATAAACCTCATTTCAACCGGAAATATTACTGTGTCCATCAGTTATTAGATATATCAAATTGAAATGGCTGTTGCAAACACCCAAATATTTAGAACTAAAAATGATTAAGATTAATAGGGGTGCCCAAACTTTTTCATATGACTGTATCTACTGCTATATGGTCACAGTATGGTGGTAATTGGTCTTTGTATGCTGATATTTATTCAGTAATAGTATAGGGGTATTATTCAGTCACTATGATGTGGTAATTTGTGGTCATGTTCTGGAGTTTAATCAGGTCCATATGTAGTAGTGTTATTGGTAATGTTGGTCTTGGTATAGTGGATTTGTTTGGTAGCAGTATGATTGTGATATGTATGGTGAGGTATTTGCTCATTGCATTATCTAGTAATTGCATGACTGCTATTAATGGGCACCGGTAAATGCTCGTGGTTGGGGTCACATTCAAAAATTTGCTATGGTGCCCAGGCTTCTCTAGTTCTGCCCCTGCTTCAAAAGGTATTTCCACCAGCTATTGATTCATGGGGAGCTTTACATACATGATTTTATTTTTCTTAAAAAATGACATGGTGGGATCTGTTGTGTGTTGTTGTTCATTTAAGGTGGTTTTTACCTCATTTTAAGGCCTTTAAAGGATCATATTTGTTCATGATGTCCTAATACAGAGAAAGGGTACTTTATTTTATCTCATGACTCTTTAGCTACTTGTTGTACAATGCCATGGAAGATGATGACAAATAAATAATAACCACTTTGTCTTCTAAAATTGACCCCCAGTATATTCTTTTGCTGCCTTTGATCTCTGTGGTGATACCATTGTATCCAGCACAAGTACTCAAGCTGCGCCGTAACCATGACAACACAAATAGACATCTCCATCTAAAAGATGTAAAGGTCTTGAAGAAAACCACACAAGGAAAGAAGATAAAGTGATGTCTATATAATTGTGTGCAGCCAAGGGAAGAGGCCAAACCACGTTATCACAACCATTCTGTACTGAACTTAACAATCGGTAACAGACAGTCTTGGCCAAACAAATAATTTCTTATGGCAATTTGTTTTTATAAATTGTAATAATAGTTTGGGTATTTCATGCAAGATCATTTCCAGAAGCTGGGACTTAACACATGCACAATATTTCTAATTGGTCACGGAGTCAATGACCCACTATGCCAACACTGTAAGTGCCATTTCTAATTGGTCATGGAGTCAGTGACCCCCTATACCAACGTTGTAAGTGCCATAGAAGCAGTCCGCCATACATATTTTATGGGGCCGCTGTAAAATGGGATCTAGCCTTGGATACCCTTATCCCCTTTGCTACTGAAGGGTGAGCACTTCAGAGGAATTACATTGTTGGCAAAGGATTGGCCCCCACTGTCTTCGCCTGCTCTCTACAGTACAGAGTATTCATTAAAACTCAATGGCTGAAGTGCCTGGAGATAAATCCATGCAGAAAAAAATTATAATTTAAAGTTAAGATCATTATAGACACAGTGGGTGACATGTATGAACATATGAATGTATGACATGTATGAGCCTGTTTGTAACTATTTGTAACCAGACGCACTCCAATATCAGGCACATTACAGAGCGGCCGCGACACTTTGTAATGCGCCTAAGATCGGGGGGCGTGCGGAAGGCGTGTTGCACCACAATCGTATGATTCTACACATTTATAGCTTTAGTACGGCAAATCCATGCACATTACTGCTGGAACAGGTAGAGCACTTTAAAAGTGGTTTACCTGAGCCTGAATTGTCGCCTTGTAGCTAGAAAGCGCTAAATCTATGACCCACAGTAGAACAGGTTCAGAAATTCAGGCACATTCTACACTACTAATGCACGCAAAAAAAATGGGCGCCGGCCAAAGATACCAAATATATGTCCTTTTTATTCTTCATATTTTTTGACAGAATAAAGCATTTTGTATAACTTCCTTTTACACTTTTTAGTTCCATGTATGAGATTGAACTCTCATGTTCTGCAGTACTTTTGTATTGCAATGCATAATGCTGACAGGCATCCTAATAGGCTCAATCTCTGGCAGGGCCTTATAAGGCCTCCAGCAGCTTGATAACCCATTAGCACTCCCCAATAGCACTATGGGTTGGGGCAATGTAATGGCAGTGGAAGCCCCTCTACTCTCTCTAACCACTTAGATACCGCAGCTACTATTGACCCCAGAATGGGGTCAGAGTTAAATTGCAGGAAACTGCCAGCTATTATTAACAGCTGTTGATGTAGGCTCAGCTGCTGGGCCCGTGTCATCATAGTGTCAAACAATTACTGCAGATTGTACTAACTGCTTTGCAGAATCTAATATATATATATATATATAATATATATATATATGTATATATATATATAATATATATATATATATATATATATATATATATATACACCATCTATGTCACCAAAGGATTAATAGTCAATGCAAGCTGTATATAGGAATCTCCCTCTTGAAGTGACTGCAGGTACCAAGCATTTCATCATTTTTTATGACTATAGAAAGGATTTGGAGCTCTATATTATGAAATGAATCAATACAGAATGTTACACCTACTTAAGGTGAAAATCACATTGATGTTTTTAATTGGACACTGACTTAAAGGGTCTGTTCATTCTTTTAAAAAAAGGAGGGGTTAAGATAAAAAAAACTTTACTCGCCTTTAAAACCTACTCCGTTTCGGCACCACTGATAAACCAGTGCTCACTGGCAATGACATCACGCTCATCGTTCACATGACACTGCAGCCAGTCAATGGCCTCCGATGTCACATTCTGGTCACATGGGAAGACTGATTTGCTGCAGTTCCATGTGACATCTTTGGGCGGGAGCGCTGGTAGCAGCAGGAAAGCTGGAACAGAGTGGCTTTCAAAGGTGCTACTTCTCATCCCCCATTTTAAGCCCCCTACTAGCAATTCATTGCCCACGATTGTAGCAAATTTAATTTCATTAAGTGACATAAAGTGGAAAACATCAAATGTCTGCAAGGTGCACCAAGTTTGTCAGTTCCGTCTAGTCGTATACAAGTATGATGGACATCATGTGATATAAAAAGGCTCCAATATAGTGTAATGACATGCAACCAGCAGCCCTCCAGCTTTCTGGAGCAACAATTTACAGAATAATGTGAGAGTCATCAGCTATTATGACATCATGTGAGTACTGATCTCCAACCTACAGGCTGCACAGCACTTGTCTACTGCTCCATCTATAAGGCTCATTTTCCATCAAACTACTCCTTTAACTAGTATTTTGATTGAAGAAAAGCAAGAATTCCTTACTTCCCTCAGGATATCATGTACAGCTGTGCATTGTGGGTTATAGCCTGGAGCCAATGGGTTAATCATCATCTTTGGAGAACGCTTTGCAAAAGGCTCATATAGATTTGGAGCATTCATGGATCTAATCCCAGGCTTTGATGCCAGGAGCATTCAGCCTTGCCTCAGATTGGCCATGCGTGGGAAGCTTTGCCTTCTTTTCTCCTTTCTCAGTGGGTGAAGAGTATTCATTTTTATCTCGCAGGCACACAGAGAACCTCATAGCCCCAGCAGAACCGGCTCAGTGGTTACGTGCTGGATTAATCACGGGATGCTATAGAAAATTCCTCTCATTAACACTGTGCATTAAAGGGTAACTTTATAGTGCACCTGAAGGAGCCCTCTGATACCCAGCTTTGTTTGGTATCACTGTGAAGCACATACCCAATTATACAAGAGGACCAAATCACCTCTGACTGCACAAACAAAGAGACCAAATACAAAGTGTATCTGTCTTAAAGGGAACCTCTCTTGAATTAAATAAACATAGACCACTTTATGGAGCTCTTCTTCTTTTTATAGATTGCTTTCCAGCAGTGGTCTCTAACCTTTGGCTCTCCAGTTGTTGCAGAACCTCTACCCTTAGTATGCCCTAACGCTCTCAGGAATGCTGATAATTGTTGCTTCCTCTCCGATCAAGAGCCACAGGTTGGAGACTCCTTCTGTCTAGGAGAGTGGGACCCCAATTCTTTCCTTCTGGAAATACAATTTTTTCTTGCAAGGGTCTAGGCATAAAGGAGTCCAGTAATACAGGTCATGTGCAGCATTGTAGCCAATCACACACCAACTAGGCAACCCTATTTATTATCTATAAAGATAGACATGATAGTAAAGGAAACTTTACAAGTGATATGGTCAGAAGGAAAGAGAGTGATGGCCAATAACAGTGAACAATTCATTCTATATGCCCTTTAGGTGCAGTGTCCCTTTAAGTAAAAGATGGGGGTGCAGACCTGCATAGATGTTGGGTGCTCTGTGGACAGATATATAAATTCTTAGATCAATAGTAAACCAAAAATCACTCTTTTATACATTTAAAAGAATATAGAACCACATGTATGAAAACTGTCTTGGTGTAAGACTTTCTTTGTTGCTTATAGCAACCAATCATAGCTCCCATTTCATTTCATATAGTGCTCTGAAAAAATAAAAGGGGAGCTCTGATTGGTTCTTATGGGCACGAAGAAAGTCTTAGACCTAGACCATTTTCATACATGAAGCCCGTAGTGTCCAATATTTATTGTACAGAAGAAGAACCTGCAGTAGCTCCCCAGATTAACAGACATCATGAAGTATACAACAATCCAGAATATAAAATGTTTCAATAAGGACAATGCCTTCTTCAGTACATATCTAGAGATGGAGGAATGGAGGACCGGATGCCACCTGTGTCTGCAGAGTGAGAGCAGATATCCTTTGCAGACATCGGTGGCACCCGGTGCTGCCTTCCTCCGTCACCAGATATGTACTGACAAAGGCATTGTCTTCACCGAAACGTGCTCTAATCTGGATTGTCTCTGCTGTATACTTTATGATGTCTGTAAACCTGGGGTGCTAATGTGAATTCTTCTTCTGTACAATACATATTGGACACCATGGACGACATGCACGATTTTTGGCGCCCAGGCGCCATTTTTTTGCACGCATTAGTAGCGTAGAATGCGCCTGAATCTATGAACCTGTTCTACTGCGGGTCACAGATTTCGCGCTTTCTAGCTACAAAGAGATAATTCTGGCTTTTAAAGTGGTCTACCTGTTGCAGCAGTAATGCTCCTGGTTTTGCCATACTGAAGCTATAAACGTGTAGTTTTGTACGGTTGTAGTGCGACACACCTCCAGCACGCACCCTCCCTCCCGATCTCAGGCGTCTTACAAATTGCCGCGGACGCTCTGTAATCCACCTGATATCGGAGTGCGTCTCATTAAAAATATAGTGAACAGGACTGCGCCAGTTTTCATGCTGAAAAGACACCAGACTTCTGTTGCAGCCCCGTACATAACATGTCACCCTGAATTCTTTGAAACGCATAATAAAGTGCTGTGGGTTCTGGTTCACTAGTGTCCCTTTAAGACTGTCTCTGTTCTGTAAGAGTAAATCCACTTTCAGATAACTTTGAAGACATCAATAGAATATAATAAAATTGACAATGTTTTCATTAATATTGATTGCCTTATCACTTTACTTCTAAATATGCGGCTCACTATGTCCCCAGTCATGACAGTAAAGCATTTCAATTAATCAACAGATGCTACAGGGTAACAGAAGCACTAATTATACCTTGTGGGATCGGCTTCTGGAACACGCAGGACATAACTGTCTTCACGGAGCAGTTCTATGTCATATCCAATAGACACAAAACTGATTGTACAAGGATAAATCAAGTTCACAATCATAATACAGAATTGTTTGGTTTATTATGCTCTATATCTACCAGTAGTTCTGCATGTGGGCCTAACTGTATCTGTAGCAGCCATACCAAGTGCAATGGGGCCAGGGGTTGAGGGAACTCACAGGTGCAAGAGCATTGTACCTTTTCATAGCGAATAACAGGTTGTTAGCTCTCTGTTATCTAGCACTACTATGTGGGTTCTCTGGTACATGGCGCTTTTATCCAAACCAACAAAGGAACGTTCCCGTTCCAGACATTTATGGCATATTGATCAGCTGTACTCAGAACTGCCATTGAATAGAATGGACAGTAACAAGCAAACACGACTTTCTCTCCGTTCTACACAGTTACAAGATACTTTTAGGTTCCAAAGGTGGGATCTGCACCTGTCAGACATTAATGGCATATCCTATCCATATGCCATAAATATAAGAGATGGGATTACTCCTGTAATTATTACTACTTATGCTGCTATTGCCATTTCCTGACATTAGATGGTGGGGGACCATCTCATTTTGCTATAGGGACCTATGAATTCTAGTTAAACCTCAAGTTCTGCATACTGCACAGGGTAAAACTATAGTACAGGCAAATGGCAATGGTGAGATTTCAGTATAGGCAAAAGGGCAATCCTAGCCCCAAAGCATGTTTCTGTCCTCTTCTCTTGTTTTAGACGTATATTATGATACCAGCTGTAGTATTTTTGGCCACATTGCAAGGAAAGTCATGGCTTTATTTCAGACCTGAGCAACTTGACAAGAGGTGAGGGCTAAATTTGCCTGAGAATGCCCTTGGACCACCCAGGACTGCCCCTAGACTGCCCGAGTATGCCCCCAAACTGTCTAGGAACTCCTGTTTTGGGGTGGGGTTTGCACAAGCCACTGCCCTTTTGAGGCCCAGTTTGCGGGAAGGCCTGCTCTATATACTCTCTGTTTAACAGTACATGGATCCATTGTTTGGATCTTCTATTGCACTTTTATTGGGCACTGCATGGCACTATTTATTTAGGTACTGGGTTATGTTATTACTTAAAGAGGTTGTCTCAATACACTGATTCATCTTACCTCAGTCCTGTTTTCTTGGTTTCATTTTGAATTCAGGGGCGTGTTTACTGGCTTCCACTAGGCTGCAGTAGAAGCCAGGTCTGTAGATATAGTGACCAGTGCCGACAGCCTATCATGAGAGACTAAACAGGTCTGTAGCTATAGCGACCTGAGGAGCTGATGCAGCACACACAAGAGGGGATATCTCAGAATAGGTAGGACACTGTTAATGGACACATATTACAAAGTGACTTGTTTTTGCAAGATCTTTAACATAAAAAGCAATCCTTGTAGTGAGACAACCCCTTTAAGCAACATAATTGCAGTATTTCAAATTTTAAAAATAAAAGTGGAGTAGAGCCAAAAAGGATTGCTTTGGATCAAGAAGATTAACTTGAGGGGATCTACTCATTACAATAAAGAATTTCTGGGTCCTATATAGCCAAAGCATCTGAGGCCCGCCCCCCACACACCCCCTCCCACCTATTACCAGTTTCTATCTAACACCATATCACCAGGTCCCTTTTTTGAAAATTAGATCAGTGCCCTGACAGAAGTACTGCCAATGCCACCCTTATAGCAGCTCTGCTCATCTGCACAGAAAGCAGAAAGTAGGATCAAAGAGAACCCAGAATGTTGTCCCAGAATGCAGGCAACTTGTTTTAGAATATTACATGCTGAGCAGACTGATACAACTGTGGGAAAAGATTCAGTAAAGCCACAGCCATTCATATATGCACCACTCACCCAAAAAAATGGTCCGGCATCTGACTCTGCACAGCCATTTTAAAGGGATTGTCTCACTACGAGGATTGCTTTTAATGATCTTGCAAAAACAAGTCACTTTGCAATATGTGTCCACTAACAGTGTCCTACCTATTCTGAGATATCCCCTCTTATATGGGCTGCATCAGCTCCTCAGGTCGCTATAGCTACAGACCTGTTTTATCTCTCCTGATAGGCTGCTAGCACTGGTCGCTATAGCTACAGACCTGGTATCCTCAATATCTCCTCACTGCAGGCCAGTAGAAGCCAGTAAACACTCAATTCAAAATTGAAACAGAGAAAACAGGACTGAGGTAAGATGAATCGTTGTTGTGAGACAACCCCTTTAAACTGTCACAGTCAGCAGCTGCCCCGCATGTATGTGCTGTATATATATTGAGATTTGTGTATACACATCTGCGTTGCAGGCGGCGTGATGCAGCGGTTTCATCACGCCTCCTGCGACACTGGGTCTTCTAGGAGATGGCCCAAAAGATGTCGGGAGCAGTATCGTGATGTAAATGGCGCAATGGTGTGACGCCACATATGCTGGACACTAGCTGCTCAATGAGGAGAACAGGGAGAGGTGAGTACCATTTTCATTTTTTTTATCCTATACACCTGCCTATATCTACCTACAAAGGGCTATATCTGCCGACAAGGAGTAAATGCCTACAGGGAGCTTATATCTACCTATATGGGGGCTATATCTACCTACAGGGGAGCTATATTTACCTACATGCAGGGGGGTTATATCTACCTACGTACACGGGGCATATACCTATCAACAGGTGGCTTATATTCACCTAGAGGGGGGCATATATTTACCTACAGGGAGCATATACCTACCTACAGTGTGTAATATCTACCTACCTGCCGGGTTGCTATAGCTACCTACAAGCGGCTAATATACCTACCTACCTACCTACCTACCAGGGACTTATATATATATATACCCAGTGGGGGCCTCTATACCTACCTACCAACTGAGGGTCTGTATACTTACCTACAGGGGTTATAAACTGACCTTCATACAGGAGTTTGATATACAGATCTACCTACTTACAGGGGGCCTGTATTCCTACCTACTTACAAGGGCCCTATATACCTACCCAACTACCTACAGGGGGCTTATATAACCACATACTTGGGACCTATATTCCTACTTATCGGTGGAGGGCTGTATAACTACCCATCTACTTTATAGGGGACATAGATACCTACCTATTGGGTGACTTATAAATTTACCTAACTACCGAGGGTCTTTACACTTACCTAATTGAGAACTACCTACCTAAAAGGGGGTTTATCTAACTGCCTACCAATTTCTACCTAGTTTGGGGGTGTACCTACATACTCTATTGGGGGATTTAACTACCTCCTACATGGGGATACAAAACAAGACTAAAACTTGGTGCAAGACTGGGATCCCCATAGTCGTTTGGGGGTACTTTTAGAGGCACATGGGGGTCATTATTACCATTTGAGGCGCTATAAATGGGGCGTTTGTACAGAGGTAGGAATTGGTAGGGAAATTCTGGAAGAGTAAGGAGTCTAAGATGTTTGTTTGGTAAATTCTAAAGTGAATAGTCGTGACCGGGAGAAATAGTCATGGTGGTCTAGAACAGATGGAGAAGAAAAAGAGAACGAAAATAACTCGTCAAAAAAGAGAACGAATCATCAGAGAAGAAATCTCCTGTGAGTCTCTGGATGTAATTTTACTGTAAGCACTTATATGTCTGCAGAGCGCTTGTGTGTAACTGCTATCAGCCACTGTATGGTCTTTGTATGGTGGTAATATTGGTCATAATATAATATAATGGCCAATATTCAGTAATGGTATGATGTATTAATCACTGTGTGGTGGTGATATGTGTTCATGATGTGGCGGTATTATTCAATCACTATGTGGTGGTGATATGTGGTGGTATTATTCAGCTGCTGTGTGGTGGTGATATGTGGTCATGGTGTTGCGGTTTTGTGTAGCAGTGTTAGTTGGTAATTGTATGATTTTTTTTTTAGTTGTTTTATACATAGAACTTTGTGTTTATAGCTTTTTGTATATTTAGGCACTGGTTGATGGTGATGCTTGGTCGCAGCATGGCGCAACTTATTAATGGAGATGGTGAAGAAATGTATTCACCCTGCCCTGAGTACAATTTAGTCTAAAAATAGCCCTGAGTTTAACTAGTAGTTTTATTCATTCAAACTTCTGCTTAGTGAGAGGTTCTACTTAGTGGGAGTCCAGTGGGTGGTGATAGACAGCTGTCCATTTAAGTGTGTTTGCAGAGATAAGTGCCAATCACTGAGTAGAAATTACCAGTAGTCTCCTAGGTCCAGAATATGCAGAAGTTAAATAAATAACTAGTTCTGGTGAATCTTTTTCCCCAAAAAATATATGTCAATCTGTTCAGCTCATTTTGCTTTAAAACATGGTGGATCACATTTTCAGTGTGGCTGGTTCCCTTTAAATATAAACTGAACAGATTGAATATATTTTTGGGGGAATAGATTCACCAGAACTAGTCATTTATTTAACTGCATATTCTGGAAAGGGAAACCACTGGCTCCTATAATGTAATCGAAATTATAAGGGGGAGAAGGTGAGTGTGTGCATATATCCAGCATACACTCCCACCTTCACCTCCTCATAATTTCTATTGCAGTAGAGGAGCTTGTGGTTTGCCTTTTATTATTTTCTATGTGACGACTCCAACTTCTGATCCTGTAGAAGGAAGGACAGATTTTACAGGAGAGTCGCCTGACTCCCACATGTCCCTGTCTGTCGCCTTTGAAATATCTCCATCTCCTCCTCTAACAATAAATAACAGCCACAAGGTGACAGCGCCGTCCTCCCACAGATGTTTCACTGTGTCTGTATCCATTCCCTTCTCATAAAGGTGTGTACAATAAAAGCTGGGATAATAATCAGCATTGCTGCATTGCATCTTCATCAGCTAGGAGTGGATTTGTTATATGATTCTCTAACACGGTTTGTCAATGAGCTCTCAGATTTCTATGTAGTTAGGAGCACGGGATCCAATAGTGCATAGTTAGACATATTTGCTATTCAGGGGACTAGGAGTGCTGGGTAGCAATCGCTGTGGATGCTGGATTGGAGGCCATCTTGGTTGTAACCCAGCTTTCCCAGATACAGATGTTACTAAGACATAACTGATTTTAGGAATTTGGCAAAAGCAAACTATTCAAGGACTTATATATATATATATTCTTTGTAGGAATAATCAACTATAGTATATTATAAAATATAAGAAAGGGACCCATATCAAATATCAATATTTGGACACTACTATTGTTCTAGGACATTTTTTCACCCCCCTCATTTCTTTGAATCTTGACTTAAAGAGAACCTGTGGCTGTTCCTGACTTGTCTGTTCTGGTAAATATTTGTATTCCTTTAAAAATCTGGAGCATCTTCTCTCATATCGCTGTGTTGTGCTGTTCCTCTATGATTCCTTCTATAAATCTATTACTGAATGTGTCGGCTGGGTGTTACCGTTCCAGTTTTCAGAGGGGCGTGTCCCTACACACACTGACTGTCAGCACTGATTGCATACACTTTGCATGGGCCCCACCCCCAATTGGTAACACCTATCTGACATATTTATAATGAACTTTTTAGGAAGAAAAACAGGGGAACCACTCGACCTAAAGATTTGAGGAAAGATGCAGCAGAGTTAATTCATGGGAGTCACAAGTATTTACTAAAACAGATATATCTGTATTATTTTATTTAGCACCAGGACCCAGGTACCGCAGTTTTCTCTGCACTCTGTAGAACTACACTCTTGGCAATACATGAGCTTGTGGAGACATTCAACCAATATAAAGGAATAGAAATAAGTCTTCCACAAATCTCATCAGAAAACACGTGCTCTCTTTTCAGTGGAGGGCGTCCATGGACCTTTATGGTCACACTGCATTGAAATGACTATAACCTCTACAAGTTTTAGCACTTATATCAGGTTAAGAAGACCTGATGTTCTGTGGCTTATCTGGAGCTGATTTTCTGTAGAAATAAGTGTAATGTATGTTTTTTCTATATATTCTACCATGGACATAAAATCCTTATATTGGGAATGTGCAAAGCCTGGAGTCAGCAAGAGGACTTTCACAATGCAGCCATCAGGGAGGAGGGGGAGGCTGCTTAACAAATCTTTGCAGGGTGATCCCCAAGTGAAAAGGTTAATTATTTTTTTCTGCACGGTACAAGAAAGAATATTACTGAGGCTTGATACTTAAAGGCCTTCTGAAAATTCAATAAAGGCCATGTGATAGATTGGCAGGTTCTGCAGCATCAACAAATCATACATTCCTAATACTGGTCTGTAGAGAAACCTATATAGGATATAGATCGAGGTACCCTTCAGATATACTGATCTTGGGTTAAAGGAGAATGATGGGAGCTTATATTACTCATTATTATCTAAAAGTGAATGGAGATCTATTGTGTATTGTCCATGATGAGCACAGTTGGGGGTCTGCCAGTGAACTTTGGTAGATTTAATTCTCTGGTTTAGCCTATAAAAGTGAAATTCTAAGCAGGAACACCCTTATATTGGCCTAAAAAGAGCACTAATATCCAGAGTAACTGCTGTGTGCAGCACAGACAGCAGTTAGTCAGTCTTGGAGTGATTTAATAAGGTCCTGGTTGTCACAGGTATCTGGAGCCATGCTGACCACATCCCACAGCTGCTGGAGGGAGTGTAGGGGGGATCAATAGGGCAAACAATCGGTGGTCCCACAGATACCCAATTGAGCTTAATTCTATGGAGTTAGGGAGCCAGGGAAGTACTTGGAAGTCTTGGCCATTTTCTTCTAACCAATGTAGGATATTTCCAGCCATATAACATGTTACAGTGTCTTGCTGAAAGGTCCTATCGGCCCAAGGGAAGGCAATCTGCATGTATGGAAGTACGTGATGTACACTTTTTCACATGGATGAGTGGTCCAAAGAACGCCATAAATAACATTCCCTAGACTATAATGCTGCTACCCCCAGTTTGTTTTCTTCCAGCAGTGATTGTTGGATGTTTGTTCTCTGTTTGTTGCCTGACATGGCAATGTCCATCCATTCAATTAAGCAGAAAATGAGACTCATCTGAAAAGGCAAACCTTTTTCAATTTTGATGAGGTTCAATTCCAAAACTGCCGTTAAAATTTAAGCCTTTTCTCATGATGGAACTTAGCCAAGTTGAAGGGATCATGTGTTTTAGACATACCTCTTGTAGCCCCTGGGTCATTTTGGTGGTGAACTGCTCCACTGTAGCATGTTTTATCAACCATATACTCTTCATCAAAGGTTACCTCATTACTCAATGGCACGTTATCCTCTATTTTTATTCTCTTAGCAATGGTGAGTGTTATCCAAAACTTCACCAAGCACAAGAAAACATTCAATTGACAGCCAGAAAACTGCAATTGGCAAAAGCCATAACATCCCCAAAACTTCACACGCACAAGGAAGTTGCAAACAGCATCCACCATTAACCCCAAGCCAAAACTCAATTATCCCCTTTACACCTCCACAGATAAATGGGATATGGCCAAGTTCAACTTTAAAAATTCTCCCCAAACTTGGTGGTGAAGTGCATTCTCAAAAGGTAGTATCATGTGCACACATTTTACATTTTACGACAGTATAACCAAATATAACCATTCATATGAAGCCGTGGTATGAAACTTACATAGTGGTCGAAGCACTACTGCTATGCGGCCAGAAAAATGGCAGATATGCTGTTTGGCCCATATTACTAACCGATTGGTAATGGCCACATGGTTTTGCAAGTAAAATCTGCTGTTTAACTGCAAACTTTTGTACCCATGAGAATCTATTCATTAATTGCTGCAAGACAGCAGTGTAAAACCACATAGTCATTAACAGTCAATTAGCAAACTACGCCACACAGCATACGCTCACATCTCTTGGAGTCAATATTAGGGTATATGCAGGCTACCATGCAGCTGAGACATAGGAACACAGCAGCCACTGCAAAGACGTGCTGTTTGGTGTAGTTTTTTTATTTGAATGTTAATGGCTTTATGTCAGTGAAACTGCAACGGCCATAAACATATAGAACCTATGGCTACATGATTTTGCAGGTAAATGCCTAACAAAACTGTACAGCTGCCATGTTAGATCATGCTCTTAAAAGTAACTCCATTTACAGTCAAATGAAGGATTAAAAAGACTTTGTATTGGTGGCAAATATTGTTTTATCTCAGTTTTAAGTTAATTGAAGCCATTCATATGTGTATTGAGAAATTCTACTGGTTGCCCTTGGCAGCAGAATACTAATTCTCTCCACTTTGTTGTCAGTCATGTGGCCTAAGAGCTGGGCTATTACACTACTCGCAAAAAGTTAGGGATATTTGACTTTTGGTTGAAATTTCAGAATGAACATAACATTTCTTGAAACTTTTTTAAATTAACTAAGTGAGAACGTCTTTTAACTTTAGAATGCATGTGTCCCACTGTTGAGTGTTTCAGTACTTTTTCCACAACTTGCTGACCTCTAACTGGGAGCTTAATAGCAAATTTCACATCAGATATTTGATCCCTTTAAATTTCAATACATTTAGGGATCAATATGAATTTGGGGTTTTAAAAATCCTCCCTCATCATGCGTCCAGATTTTGACATCATGAGACCAAACAACATCTTACAATGATTTACAGACCTCCCCATTTCAAGCTTCAAGCAGGATACTTCTCAGACAAAGTGCCACTGAGCTTGCGTGTCATGTGTCATCACAGGTTTGCAACAGGATACAAAAGACGGAAGGTCACAGTAAGGCAAGAAGTGGACGTCCCCCAATGGTGAGTATGTATGTATACTGTGTAACGCTTCAAAATCCCCCGAACAGACAAAGTTAATAAATATTTGCCGACTTCAGCTATCACAAGGGCTTGTTCCATACTGTTTTTTTCTTCTTTAGTTTAAGGTATAAGCTGTATACATTAAAGGGGACATGTATAAACGGGGCTGCGCCAGAAGTCTTTTCAGCCCCCGTCTAGCCAGCCCGTTCCTATTAAAAACAGCTGCACTCCGTATTAGGCCTTACAAAGCGCCTGCTGCACTTGTAATCCGGTTGGGGGTGGGGGCGTGCTGGAAAGGGGTGTCGCACTAGAACCGCACAAAACACACTTTATCTTCGTACGGCAATCCAGGCGCATAGCTGAAAGGAAGCCTGTAAAGTAATCACACATAAGGTTAATGTGATATAGAAATGCAGTGAGTTTAACACAAATAAATGCAAGTTCTGCCATGGGAGGAAAACCCCATTCCATGTCACTTTTAAATGGAAAAAAATCTGGGTTTAAAAGTAATGGAGAAGGACTTGGGAATCAAGGTGGACAGTTAAAATTAACTGTAGCGCAGTGCAGGAGCAGCTGCCCAAAGGGAAATAGAATTGGGGTGTATTAAAGGGGCTAGATGTCACATGTGGGAACTATTCTCCATTATACAAGTCAAATGGTTAGATCACACATGGAATATTGTGTTTCAGTTTTGGGCACCAGGAAGACATTGTAGAGCTTGAAAGGTACAAAGGGGGGCCATACAAAATAATAAAAGGGACTGGGTGAACTGCAATACCCATAAAGATTAGCAAGATTAGGGTTATTTAGTTTATAGAAAAGACGGCTTCGGGGGGACATAATAAATATGTATAAATATATTAAAGGTCAATATAGAGATCTCTCTCAAGATTTATTTATACCCGGACTGTATCCAGAACAAGGGGACATCCTGTACGCCAAGAGGAAAGAACATTTCTACATAAACATAGACAGGGATTCTTTACTGTAATAGCAGTGAGACTGTGGAACTCTCTGCGAGAGGAAATTGTCATGGTGAATTCACTAACAGAGTTCAAAAAGGGTCTGGATGCATTTCTAGAGCGTAATAGTATAACAAGTTATAGTGACTAGGATTCTGGAGAGTTGTCCTAAAATAAAAACAATTGGCTTCTACCTCATGAGGGTTTTTGCCTTCCTCTAGATCAACACTTTAGCAAAATAGGCTGAACTGGATGGACGTCTGTCTTTTTTCGGCCTCACACACTATGTAACTATGTAACTTTCAAAGTGGTTTACCTGAGCCAGAATTGTCATTTCTGCACTAGAATGCAGCTGATTTATGACCCGCAGTAGACTGGATACATAGATTCGGGCACATTCTACACTATTATTATGTGCAGAAAAATTGGCGTCTAAGCGCCGAAAATCATATATGTCGCCCTAGGTTCCTAAGTGCCCCATAGTGGTGGCTACAGGCGGCTAGAATTTTAAAATGTAACTCTATATATACACTCAGAAGGTCTGGAGCTCTGACAACTATAAAGATATACTAAGACATTGATCAGCACAAAGAAAAAACAAAATGGTGTTCAAGGGCAAACACTTTGAGTATTTTTTTTTATTTTTATTTTTGGGATGCAATAAAATGGGATCTAATCTTTCATGTAAAAGTCATATTGCTGCCTAGGTTGGATTGCTTGCTTTGTAGGAGTCTTCACATACTAAGCACATCTGACAGGCTGAATGATATATGTTATTAAGCCTTAAGAAAATCTCTTGCCCTGCTGTTTAATGGGATGTATTATTGTGGCTTTATTTCCTAAGCTGGAGAGGCGTGAGGCATGGGCAGCTTACTAATTACTAATTTTAGCTCCTGAGCCCTTGGATTCTTGTTCGCTAGGACATTTTTGCTCTCTTTTGCCTATTGCGCTATGAATATGCATAATTTAGCATGGCACCATTCAGTTATGGTTACAGTGGTGGGCTGATATTCATAAAAAGAAAAACCCCAGGAGCTGCTGAAAATGCAGGGAAAATGCAAAGGGGGAGTGGAGATTGGCATTGAGAAATGAAGGAAAATTGCAGAAATTTAAAAATGACTCCCTAGGACCTTTGTTGGTCATACATGGGGGGGATATATTTTTAATGTAAAAGATGTTTTAACCCTTTCAGAGGGGCTTATATACTTTTGTTACATTCAGTGTAGAGCTGTGAAGTTGCTGAAACTGAGATGGTATAATGGACAGGAAGAGTTCATATACAGAAAATGTCTTCAACACATGGAAACAGATTAATGTCAAACTACTGTAACTGATAGGATAAGTTGAAGGGTTCCCAGAAAAATGCAGACAAGCCACAATGTTGGGGCAGAATACTGATAAACATCCACCATACCCCTCCCCGCCCTTTTAGGGAGTGTGCTTAGTATTCTCGGCACAAAAGAAATTGATTTTATTTTGTTGCACACTTTTTGACCTGCAAACTTCAAGGGCTTTTTTTGCAATTACACAGCAGTATCCACACAAATGAAGAAAGCACAAATAAAAATGCATGAAAAAACACGTGTTTGAAATAAGTGCTTACTTCACTCCAAAAAATAAACTGTGTGAACAGCTTGCAACCTATTGGTCAAACTAATTTTGGGGGGGACCTGCTTAAATTAAAGGTAGCATCTAAAAAAGGGGGGGTTTCCTACTAAAGGGCTATATTTAATATTCTTGCAGCCATACCAATCTAGAAAGCTGTCCGCCAAATTCTAATTAGTGTGTTTATATTTACAGGTTTCCCTGCTAAACTGTAAGACCAGTGTTAGATCCCTTCCTTTAATAACAATAATAATGACCAACGAGGGATGTTGTCAGGGAGTGTTTATTTAAATAAAGTGTTTTTGTGTTGTTTCAATGTATTTTTCTCTTCCAGTGTTAGAATAAGAGGTGTCTGATGTCTCCCTATTACTGAAGCCGGGGCTTGGTGTCAGCCAGCAGTTTTTTGTCCCCCCGAGGCTGACACCAAGCCCCAGTGCCAGACACCTCTTTTACGAACACTGGAATAAAATGGTTAAAGAAACACACTGGCACAACAAACAAAAAACTTTATTCAAATAAACTCTTCTGAACAGCATCCCTCAAAGACCATTTTTTTTAAAGAAATGGATTCCATGCTGGTCCGACGTAGTCCTATAAATCCATCACAGTCCAATGGGGAGATATGGAGAAAAAACAGAAATACTAAAAAAAATGACAGTACTAAACTCCATCCCCTGCACCCCTTGAAGATCCTCTATCATGCCTTTGGCTGATCTTCTGGGTGCAGGGGACGTAGTTTGGACCACACAATATGATTCTGATGGGTACAGGCAATAGCTCTAGCATAAACTCCATGAGGTTAGTCCTCTTTTCTCCACAGCCCTCAACCCACTAAGAGACTGCCTCTAATCTATGGCCTGTACCCGCGTTCTCATCACTGGGAAGTTTGTACAGAGGTGGGGGACAGCGAGGGAAATTTGTGTGCAAATTCTGCAGGAATGAGTGGTGGCCAGGAGAAGTCAGCATGCAGTCTGTACCAGATGCAGAAGAATGGGAAAAATGAACAACTCTTTGGAGAAGATGTCACTTGTGAGTTCCTGGATGTTACTGCACTGTAATCACAGAACTCCTGTGTACACTGGTAATTACCACTAATGGGGACTTAGGGGATAATAAACAGTCCGCAAGGGCCCGGTACAATGGTAATTACCCCTAAAATTTTTGATTGTATATGGTAATATACGTTTGCAGAGCCCGGTACACTGGGATCTACCACTGATGGGGATTGTATGATGATAAAATACAGTTTTCAGGCTTTTTTTACACTGGTATCTATTATTAATGGTACTGTATGGTGGCAATAAATTTTTATGCAGAGCCCGTGACACTGGTATTATCCCATTAATGTTTTACTCTTTTAAAATTAAAATACAGTCTGCGGGCCTGTGTACACTGGTATCTACCCTTTATGGTCACTGTAGGTGGAAAATACATTCTGCAGAACCTGTGTTTTTGGGTTTTACACATATGGGGATGTATGGTCAGTTGCAGAGCCTTTGTACACTGGTAATTCCCACTAAAATTTCACTTTTTTTTAAAATTTCAGTCTTCAAGCCCGTGTACAAATCCATTATATAGTCACTGTATGTACAACTGTTTTTTTTTATCAATATATGGTCACCATGTGGTGGTAATATACAGTCTGTAGATCCTAAGTATAGTGGTATCTAACACTACTGTATATGAGCATTGTATGGACGTAATATATGTTTGCAGAGCCTGTTTACCACTGGTTTCTACCACTATATGGTTACTGTATGGTGATAATATATAGTCTGTAGAGCCTGTTTACACTGGTTTCTACCACTATATTGTCACTGTATGGTGGTAATATTTGTCGTTGTACATTGAACTTTATTCAGTAATATTATTGGGGTATTGTTCAGTCACTACGTGGTGGTTATTTGTGGTCGTGTTCTAGCGGTATGATTGGGTTCTTATGTAGCAGCGTTATTGGTATTGTTGGTCTTGGTATAGTGGGATCTGTTTGGTAGCAGTATGATGGATCTATATATATATATATGGTGAGGCATTTACTCTTTGTATTACCTGGTAACTGCATGACTATTAATTATGGGTACCAGTAAATGTTCGTAGTCAAGGGAGGGGCTGGCAAGGAGGGCCCCATCCAAAATTTTCTATGAGGCCCAGGCTTCTCAAGTTACACCCGTGAATGTATCCATGTTTCTGGGTCCTTCAATCAGATTTCCAATGTCTAAAAACGTTAGGCTACACCGAGGGGGAACAGGATGATCAACACTGCTACACTTACAAACAGGGAGTTTCCATAATGCTGCACCACTGCTTCTACTATCTCTCACAGGAAGGCTCTGAACAACTCTTCCTTCCCAGTCTCACCCTCTATACCTCTAAGCTCTTGCGACCCCTAGTGACCAGATTCCTAACTGCGGGGTTTACCCCTACAGTTACACAGCACCAACATCTCATATCTATCTTTATCTTTCTATCTACGACCTCGTATACAACACATTCGTAGATAACATATCAGACTGGCACAAAGATTCAGTTTTTATCTCCTATAGTTAAAGAGGTGTTCTCACTGTAGACTTTGATGGCATATCGAAAGCATATCAAAGTCTAAAAGGCAAACATTGCACTTGACTGTCCTTGGAACTCCCATAGAACAGAATGAAGAGTCATATGTAAGGGCAACCGTCTCTCCATCCTGAGCCAACACTTTCAGGGTCCTGTTCTCGAGATTCTAAATTGTAAAGTGCTGCGGAACATGTTGGCGCTATATAAATAAAGATTATTATTATTATATGCCTTCAGAGTCTATAGTGGGGACACCCTTTAACAAAGTTGTTCCATATTGTAAAATCCTTTCTGAAACCAGCTTATAGCCCGCAATGAGCCAATCTCAGAGAACAGTGCCGGACTAGAATATATAGGGCCCACATGTGGAATTGATTCTAGGGGCCCACCAGATGATATATTTCTGGTCCGAACGGTGGAGTTTATTTTAGGGACCCACCCTACAGCTGCTGTAAATGACTGTACCTGCTTCCTATACTCTGCCTCTTCCTTTTTGCCTCTCTTTCTATACTTTTTTGCTTCTTCTGAGGATGTATTTGCAGCTAAAAAACATCTCCAGGTCTACCACGCTCAGGGGACCACCGGGGGTTTCCCCAATTCCCCTGTGGGCCATTCCGAGCCTGTCAGAGAACTAAGAGTTGGCCACACTTGCTCACCTCTTCTCCATTTATGTTTATGTGAGTTCCAAATATAGCCAAATATAGTTGTTCAGCTATATTCAGAACTGCATTCAAAGTCTAGCCAGTCTCCAGTTCTCAACCCTGTAGAAAACCTTTTAAGGGAGTTGAAAGTCTGTGTTGCCCAGCGACAGCCCCAAAACATCACTGCTCTAGAGGAGAACTGCATGGAGGAACTATATTTACTATTTTGCCATAGTCAAACTTAAACTCTATCAGTTCTCTATCTGTAAAACACTAAAACGTAACTTTTATTATGTATAACACTTAACCTCTATACACACTATTTAAAAACCTGATTTCTAACCTCCTCATTTAACCCTTTCTACTTCTGAAAGAAAGAATAGCTCCTTTTCTATTATCGAGTCTGGTGGAGCACCACCTATTAACAGGAAAGCCTTATATATACACAGCAATTTACTAGCTCCAGTAAGGAATCCCAAGCCTCCTACTTGGGCAGTTGTCCCTTATCTCATGAACACAAAACAAATAAGGCCCCCTTGTGACACTCCTGCAGCAGGTGACACTTGTAGACAGAGGTGAGAAATCACAATTTAAAACGCCATGCCTGACCTCCCCGACATGTTTCGCCAGCTAACCTGGCTTCATCAGGGGTTAGAGGTCCGGTCACATGTGGTCTAAGCTCACTTCCTTTTATATCATGTTAGATACACACCCCATTCAGGTGCTCACCAATTAGCCATCAGAGAATCCACAAAAACCCACTCCCCCTTCCGCTCTCCTGCACGCACACTCATAATATGTGCTGCTAAAGCTGCCACCATGCTCCCATAGACATCAAACCTCAGACAAAATCACCATCTCCATAACGGGCTTGTGCCCTATCTTACCATGCCGCCCGCGCCCACGTACTGGATCATTGGACATTTCTGCCCTGACTGTGATGTAGGAATGTTCCTACAAACCAGCAACAGTGTGTGCCAACCTTGTGAAGACTTATAGAAAACGTTTGACCTCTGTCCTTGCCAACAAAGGATATATGGCAAAGTATTGAGATGAACTTTTGTTATTGACCAAATACTTATTTTCTACCATAAATTGCAAATAAATTCTTTCCAAATGTGATTTTCTGGATTTGTTTTCTCCTTTTGTCTCTCATAGTTGAGATCTACCTATGATGTCAATTACAGGCCTCTCTCATCTTTTTAAGTGGGAGAACTTGCACAATTGGTACTTTTTTCCCCACTGTAAATTAATTGGGAGAATTGCACAAGCGCAAGCCTCTCCCCAGTCTGAGGCCAACATATAGCAGACTCAGGGCCTGAAAAGGATTTTACGATTTGGCAAAACCCCTCCCTCGCACCCTGGCACCCATACTGGGTAATTGTCCTATTTAGGTAGCAGTGATTGAAAATGACTGTATCACATTGTAACTAAGCAGATTTACCATCTATAAACATGGCTGGAAAACTCTGTGGGGGCTATAGCATCGGTTAAATTGGTTGCCATCCAGCTTTCTAAACGAGATACAACTATGGAACGTCTGCACAGAGTTTAACTAATTTAACGAGTCAATTTCTTAAGTTTTACATTTTTAAGAAAATATAAAACTTGTATCCTCTCAGATATATCCACACCCACTATAGCCTTTATTCTGTATGGTGAAGGTCTGGTCACCTAAAGGTAAAGAACAAAGATAATTACATGATAATTATGCCTGTCAGGCCGCTGACTCCTGAGACTCCAGTATGAGCTGTAATAAATGCACTAATTATTTATAAAAGTCAGGCCAGAGACGGCGGGAGACATCTCATTCTCAGGCCGCGGACAGACTCCACAAGTGATCCATCTATCACGTGTTATGACAACAATCAATGCAGCTCCATCGTGACCTTTCCTCGTGCTGACAGCCCCCGCTTCCTGTGACCCCAGTCCTGATTATAGGGCTATAATTTATGGACAAGGGATGTGTTCTCATAATTAATACTGTAGCTAATGATCTCTGAAACAAAGCCTGAAATGAAGATAACTGAGGACAATTACAATAGATTTCATTCAATGGTGCAGAAAATGTATAGACTCTGATGTCCCTTTAAATGAAAATATCTTTTTTTTTCCTATTTCTGCTAAAGGAGTCCTAGCAGTGTAATATTAGAGTTGCGTTCAGTTCTTGAATCCAATCAGATGTCTTAGACCCTGTTCACATAAAGCTTTTTGTTACCATATATACCAGGTATAGTTCCTGATGCATACATTAAATGTAGACAGTGACTGCTGCCTAACAGTGGGATCTGTCACCCTTAGACCAATATGGATCGATTTAAACATTTTATTTTCTAAGTTTTTTTTCATGCCATAACATTAAAAGCGTTTATTTCTCCAGCCCTCTGTTTGCTCATCCCCCCATAGGCCCTATAGGGGAATTGCATATACTTCGTGAAAAGCTTCATGGAAAATTCATGAAGGGGACGCCTGTGACCGATGCCATACCGTGGTATCTGTCACCCTTAGGCTAATATGGTCTTTATTTAACTAATCTGTTTTTTAACAGAATCTCATCTATGAAAACAGAATTTTATTTTGGATCCTGGCATATTCTTGGGGGCCTCAACAACAAGGGACCCCCGGGAGATTTTTTACATTTTAGTCAAAAATTTTTTGTAAATATATATATATATATAATAATATATATATATATATAATATATATATATTAATATATTTTTTAAAAATACAAAAAAATTTAATACGTTTTGTCCTGGAAAAATTTTGGCCACAAAAAGTGGGGGGATTTAGGGTAAACCACTGAAAATTTTTTCCCCTCCCCCCCTTTTCCTTTGCAGCCTCCTATTAACAAATTTACTCAAAGATAAATTTTTGGGTGACTGAAATTTTTTCGGGGTTTTTTCCCACAACAGAAAAGGGGGAAAAAACAGGCAACTAGAAGGTGAGGAAAATGGAAACACACAGGATGTTTTTAACTATCATGGGTCACTATTGCTCCAACCCCTTTTCAAAATTTTATTTTTGGGCTCACTGAACATGCATGCTATGTTGACATAATTGACACTGCTTATTCCAGGGGGATATGACAGGTTCAAAAAAAGGCATTTGCCACCTGCCATTGGGTACCACACTACTGTTAAATCCCCGTTGTTTTTTTAAAAACTAAATAAAATTTATGTTGATTAATTTCTCAATATATCTATATAATGTCAAAGCTTCGTATTTAAAAAAAAAGAGCTTCAATTTTCCTGCCTATCTGTAACTTTAAAAGGGTATTCTCACCATGCTGTTTCATATATTCAGCTTGAGACTCTCACTTCCTGTTTAGGCTGTGGGTGGTTCTTTAGGTCTGCTATTCCTAGATGAGTTTGTTAGAGGAACATTAGTGATGGAAGGGTTTAAAACATGGGACACAAGGCTAAGGGCCACTAAAATCAAAACTTATCAAAACAAAGTAAACAAGCCCAAATGCTGAAAAAAACAGAGGGAGAAACACACCACCCGCCAGGTTTTCTAGACAAGAAGGGGGCTCTAGAGGCAGAGAAGGGTCGGTAAAAATAGGGAAGCTTGTGCACAAACGGGAAAATAAAAGCGCCTAGCGCTAAAAAGCACGCAAAATCAAAACAGCATTAAAATTTGGAAAGATTTTTATTTCCCTTTTCAAAAAGTTTAAAAAAGCTAATCAATGTTGTGAGAATTTCTGATTAAATAACATTGTGACTGTCTGCAATCACCATTAAGTGGAGCTTACTTCAGTTTTATTATTAAGTTCAATGTATAATAGGTATGCAGTAAGCTCCTAAACTCCCCACATGGTGACCCCAAACCAAAATTTTAGATCCCTTATTTTTTCAAAGGGAATTTGGGAGCTCTGTGTCAAAATAACACAGCACCAAAAATTTTTAAACCCTTAAGGGGAAAAAAAAAATTTAGTCCGGGGAGACTAATCTTTTTATCGTGGAAAAGGCGGTTTTCCCAGTGAAAGTGGAAAGTGGGGTTTCTTTAAAATAATTTGTAACATTTTCGGGAAACCTCGCACTCACCTGACACACTAAAACCCCACATTTAGCTTTTTCATCTCCACAGTATATTCATCCCTAATGGCATGTTCTTAGGTTTACAATAAAAATGTCTTTCTCCGGCGAATAATGGATTGACCAAGCCATTTTTTTCCCCCCCCCACTACTTTAAAATTTTCTCCCAACGTTATTTAAGGAATAGTGGAGTTAATGACCTTCTCCTCTGATGTATGTTCTGCTCTGTCCTCTTCCAGCCAAAGTTATATCTGCTTCTTTACAATAAATGACCACAGGACCTCTGTGTATAGCGGAAAAACCACTGCAGATCATCAGGAGTAAATGAGCTGGATAGAATACGTATCCCAGAGCAGAAGTCGGCGGCTACAAATTCCGCTTTCATCGGTATCTACTTTCTTTAGATTTACTGGTTAATCCACTGCTCTGTATTGTGCTTCAATGCAGGGGCATCACTATAGGGGGTGCAGCAGTAGCAGTTGCTAGGGGCCCTGCAGCCTCAGGGGCCCAAAAGCCCTTCTGCCACATAAGAAGATGCCAGTATTGTACATGGAACAGGTAATGGGGGGCCCCCTTTCTTTTTTCACAGGCCCCAAGACTTGAATTACCCCTGCTTGAATGGTTTTTGATCTTACCCAAACCAATGTGTGATAAAAAACAAACCCAAAAAATAATAAATTATATATGTATACCAGCAATCGCACGGAATGGTGATTAAGGGGTGCTCATAAAAAGCTTACTCAATGTAGAAGAAAAAAGGGAACAATTTTGGATACCTTTCTTATCAATTCCAAGGGCTTTTAAGATCTTTGGTTGCTGCCAGGAAATGGCATTACGTACACCTAGAGGATCAAAATCCCTCTTGATCATTAAGTGGACACAAGGAAAAGTAACTCTTGCATGTCATATTCTGCACAATTGATCTATATTAGTTTTATATTTTACTCAATCATATTTAAATGCATTTGCATTGAATACATCAGAGTGGGGGATTGTTTTTGTCATCAGATTTTTCACTCCATTATAATCCACTTTGTATACATTATATTTGGTTATAGATTCCTAAATTATCTACTTCCCCAGACTTTCTCAAAAAATTAAATTCAAAAATTTGGGACCTACTGCATTAAAATTTTACTGACTTTTTTAAAAAACTTTATGTAGTAAATGAGCTTTTTATTATGGGGTACTCTGATGGGAGTGATAATAGAGGCACAAGAGCGGTCACCACGGGCATGTGGTCTAGTCTTAGGGAGAGAGTTTACATAGGAGAAATGTAGGTGCATGTTGTCAGTTCACTGTGTTATGTGGATGCATGTGGGACAACTTTTCCCTGACTTTTGGGGAAGTGGTAAAGCCAATTTATTTTGGGAAACCCCGAGATGGTACAAAAATATGAGTCCTTCTTTATCCCTGACACCTTACAAAAAAATTTCATTGGGGAATTTTGATGGGACCCCCAAGTCTTTAGCTCTCCCTTTTCCCCCATAGTACATAATGCACTACTTCTGGCAAAGTAAAACCCACTTTCTCAGTGGTTCAAGTCACCAACAACGATCCTTATTCAGCAATTAAAACAACTGGATACAAAAGAAAAACCACAAAAACGTTTAAAGAAAATTTTCAGAAAGTGGAAAACTTTTATTGAAAAATACCTTACAACTTTCACAACCTGCCCATTAATCTTACCATTTGTTCTGACTCCTTGTCATGTTAGGGAACAGTCAGAAGCCACATTGGGGCCTTACAAATAAACACATAAAACTTGTTTACTTTCAATGTATATTTAAATTCCTGGTCTTCCTCGATTTGCTTTTTGTCCCGTTTGTACTCATTGATGCTTTACTTGCCTTTCTTCAGCAACCAAAAAATTTCTGTTTAGTCTGATTAAGTTTTTTTCATTTTTTATAATTTTTTTTCTCTAAATACTGAACCCTCAGAGGCCATAATTGAGTATTATCTTATAGCAATGTTGTAGGCCAGACATGCTTAATGGTTCTTTTTTTTTCTTATTTGTGAAAATTGCAATAAAAACTACAGTATGTGTAAAAAAAAGAAAAAAAATAGAATGCCAGTAGGTTCCATAAGATTTGTTTGTATCTGAAGTAAAGGTTATGTTTCGTATTTAATTTTTTTTCTTTTTTTCATAATTTACTTCTACTTCTCATCTGGTCCCCGTGCAGACAGAGACTATTCCACATGTAAGTCCTACAGTGACCATGAGGATACAACAGCTTCTGTTCAGTTATTTATTGATTTTCGAAAAGAAAACAAAATGACCACAAATAATTGCTAAAACTCCTCAAGACAGGGTTTTAGAAGAATTACCAAGTAAAAATGAGCAAACAAATTTGGGTTTTAGCGCGTAATTTGTGGGAAATTTAAAAAGCAGGTTTTTACAGGGAATCATTTTCAGGGACGGGCAGGAAAAGTGAGCCCTTAAAAACATCACTTTATAGGGGATATAAATGAAGGGGATTTTTTCCACATTCAAAACCAAGCAAACTCTGAAAAAGTGGTGTAAAAATAAGACAGAAAGTACAAAATAAGGATGACCTTCGTATATACTGCTAGACAAAAAAGTACAGAGAAGCCCGATAAAGCAGATCACAAATCAATACAATACACAGATATACAGAGATGGACATTATTATAAATATATCAAAAATGCTGCACAGTCAGAATGCTTTTCAGAAATAGAAGTGTTGATAGTTTTTATTTTTTTTTATCGATTAACAACATGCAAAGTAAATGAATAAAAGAGAAATCAAGATCACAATAATATTTGGTGTGACCACTCTTTTGTCTTTGGAGTCCTGGAAGTGATGAAATGCCCCCACAGAGTCCTGATTTCAACATCAACCTGTCTGTTTGGGATTACATTAAGAGACAGAAGGATCTAAGCAAACCTACATCCACATAACATCTTTTCCAAGATGTTTGGAACAACCTCCCTGTCCAGTTCCTTCAAGAACTATGAGCAAGTACCTACAAGAACTGATTTGATTTAGATCTCTCTTTCTGTCTATTCACTTTTCATCTTATTAACTGATAAAAAAAATAAGCTATTAACATTCCTATTGTTGAAAGCATTCTTAGTTTGCAGGATTTTTTTCTCACACCTGCCTAAAACTTTTGCAAAGTGCCATAAATGTAATGAAAATGTATACATAGAAATTAGGGGTGTTAACATCAAATTACTGATCTACACTTAGGGCAACATGTATGATTTTTGGCGCCCAGACAACATTTTTTTGCGTGCATTTGTAGCGCAGAATGCGCCTGAATCTATGAACCTGTTCTACTGTGGGTCATAGATTTAGCACTTTCTAGCTACAAAGCAACACTTCTGGCTCAAGTAAACTACTTTTAAAGAGGTCTGCCTGTTCCAGCAGTAATGTGCATGGATTTGCCGTACCGAAGCTATAAATGTGTAGATTCGTATGGTTGTAGTGTGACGCGCCTCCAGCACATCCCCTGATCTCAGGTGCGTTACAAAGTTCCTCGGGCGCTTCGTAATGCACCTGACATTGGAGTGCCCCTGGTTAAAAATATAGCGAACAGGGCTGTTCTAATTTTCAGACACCAGATTTCTGGCAAAGCCCCGTTCATACATGGCGCCCTTAAAGTTTATGTCATGTAAGCATATCCATAGGGTTCCGATATCCTGACAAAGATCAAAAGATTGTCCCTCTGGCCTGCATTGGGCTAATATAAGATTTTATACCACAAAAAATATTATGGGATAGTTTAATGTACTTTGTCACTCCATAGACCAATATACAGTATAGAAAATATATATGCATTAGGACCCTATGGGTGACATATCCCACGGTTTGCTTATAAAGTAGGATATATGAAAGCCCTATTTCGGAGGTACACACAGGGTGCTTTTCCTAATGTACACAGTAAACATTACTCAGTAACATGATCTGAATAAGATAGGAAAGAAAGAAGGAAAGAAAGAAAGACAGAAAGAAAATCACAGCAGTTGTCATTTTTTTTGCTCTATTTAAAGAAGACCTGTGGCCATTCCTGAGATGCCTGCTTTAGTACATTCTATTATTCTCCATAAAATAGAAATTCTGGGGAATTTTTCCTATGTTGTGTGGTTCCCCTGTTTTTCTTCCTAGAAATGAATTACCTATGTTTCAGCTGGGTGTTATCAAAAACCTGGAATGGTAACACATAGCTGACTGATTCAGTAATACATTTCTAGAATGAACAACATAAGACAGAGTTATAAGAGAAGATTCTCCAGAATTGTTATTTTACAGGGAACACAAGGATTTACTAACACAGACATGTCAGGAGATGTAACAGGTCATCTTTAATAGCTGACATATAGTGGCTTACCAAAAACTGAGTGACCATGAACACAGGACAAAGCTTCTCCCAGAATAAGGAGCATGATGGGAGTGATATTACTAGCACTGATCTACTGTTAAATACATTAAATAATTTGATTTTATCTACTACAACTTCTACAGACCACTTGGAAAAGAAGTAACTTAAAATTTAATTTATTCTAAAATAAAGGCTCCAGGAAGGATGTAGGTAAATAAATATGTATATTAGTCTGCATTTCTTGAATAAAACTTTAATATTACAAGGAACAAGCACTTAATTCTCAAGTACTTTCCAGCAGCCGGGCCCCAATGGAGCTTGATTTTAAGAGAGATATATTAAAGGTAAATAGATTGTGTCTAGGAGCCAGCGAATCTTAAAATTGAAAGTGTTTGCAGGTCCTTGCGAGTGGCTGGGGAGTACGCTTTTCATTAAGCTTAATGTTGGCCGCTGTTGCTAATTTGCAGCAAAGGAACGGAGCTTTAACTAAACCTGCAATAATATTCAGCTTGACTTGTTTTCCATATGCTGATCAAGACGTCTCAATGTCTCAGAGGCTTCTGCTTTTCTATACATTAGGGGGGTGGGAACGGTGGATGTTGTCCTTTTGGTTGGAAAGATTAAAAAATAATGAGACACCTTCATCCCTTGTTGTACCACTCTTGAATTGCAAATTAGCACCTTTACCTAGTAGAGCACCACTTTATCCATGGGCTGTGTCTAGTACTAATACTTATAAATGAATAGTACTGGCAGTGATGTAGCTAGTGAGGGGCGGGTGGTCCGCCCTGGGCAGAACATTTACCAACTCTCCTGGACCTCTGGGAGAGTTAGAAAGTCTTCCAAGCACTGTGTGTAGAGTCTGTGCCAGCACCATCAGCAGCAGGAGCTGGCTGTAATGTACATCCGGGCTCCCGCTGCAGCAGCCAGAAGCAGACCTTACTTGCCAGCCATTTAATCCCCTAGATGCCACAGTCAGTAGAATCTGCGGTATCTAGGTCATTAACCAAGGGAGTGGGCTCCCTCTGTAACCCATGGGCACGCAAGGTAGGTAGGTTGGTAGGCCCTATGTAGGTGGGTAGGTTGGTAGATCCCAGTTAGGTAGGTTGTAGGCCCAGGGAAGTGAGTTTGGTAGGCCTCAGGAAGGGAGGTTAGTAGGACTCAGGTAGTCCCCAGGCAGAGGGGTAGGCCCCAAGTAGGGATGTTGGAAGGTCCCACCTAGGTAGGTAGACAGTAGTGAGCCCACAGTTATGTAGGTAGGCCCCAGTTAGGTAGGTATATAAGTCTTAGTAGGTAGGTAGGCAGGAGAGGGGCCACAGGTAAATAAGCCCCAGGTAGACAGTAGGTAGGGCCCCATTAGTTATAAAAATAAATAAATAAACTCGCCTATCCCCATTCCCCCTACAAGCGACAGGCCGGCTTCTACTGAAGCTCAGTTTGGCTGTACTTGGAACTCCCACAGAACAGAATGGAGAGTTGTGACTGGCTCTCCATTCTGCTCTGTAAGTTTTGGGGCCCATTCCTGAGAAAGATGTGGATCCAAGAGGTGGGACATGCGCCTATCAGACTTTGATGGCATATCCTATTGATATGTCATCAAGATCTATGATCCCTTTAAGTGAAGGGGCTGCGCTGTTGAACAAGATGCAATCTTGTGGTGCTGTTTTTCTGAAAAAAGTAGCAATGTTTTTCTAATCTCACACAGCCTCTTTAACATGCTTTGCTCAGTGCATTGAGACATGTCTGAGTCTTGCCTTTGTACTTTCCCTACAAGAATTACAAGGATTCTCCATAGATGTGTTTTTCATCTAACAAGTTACTTTCATTTAGTACAGTGGACAGAGAACACATAATTCCCATTAAGGAAAACACTTCTCCAGAACACAGGAAAACTCCATCTGACAAAAGATCACTGGGGATTCTCTCAACCATCTCTGAGACTTCGGCTAGGTCTACACAGCATAGGACAAAAAATTGTCAAAAACCAAAACCTAACGTCAATTTTTTGTTCAAAGCAGCTGTGGTTCTAACAGGTCTTTGGGTGTTTTCAGTTTTTTGGTGCATTATTTGTACTGTTTTTGGGCAGTTTTTAATGTATGCAAAATTCATATACCTTTTTAAGAAACCTGGGCAGTTTTTCAGGAGAACCGTGCTAAAAAACACCCAGCACTTCACATGGACTTCAATAGCAGATTTTTTGCCCTGCCATGTTGTTTCTTGCAACACGCTTTCAAAAAACGACCAGCAGCACAAATGAGCAGAAAAAAAAACGCTCTGTGGAGACTATAGGTCTAGTTTACTATTAAAGTCTATGGAACCTGTTTTCAGTCGTTTTTCAGAGGTTTTAGAAAATGAAAAACGCTGAAAAAATTACTGAAAATGTGTGCATTGGAGACCTAGCCTTTCTGTTAAACTAAGTTGCGGTTCTGCTGGTGGAATCGGCTTTATTTAAAGACAAAGGGCGACATGTATGAATCTCGCCGCGTCGGAGCGCACGTTTTCGCCAGTTTTCTGGCGAAATTTGCGCCTCATTATGTCCGCCCGTTTGGGGCGCTTATACATGCCTTGTAAAGTCCGCTGCGGCTCGCCAGTGTGTGGGGCACAGTGCGGGACTTAGGCTAGGTTCACACGGCTTAAAATGGGCCGTATTTCGGTCCGTAATTTACGGCGCAAGTGGCGCCAATTAGGGCCGAATACGGCCCATTCATTATGGTAATTCAAAAGTTCTCATTTGAGAAAATATGGATTACTCCTCTTCCCCGCCCGGCAGCCGGCGGCAGGGAGATAATTGACATGTCACTTTCTCGCGGCGTCTACGCGCCGCTAGCAGTGATTTTCGATGGGCCGGCGAAGTGCCGGCCCCTCGCTAACTCCCCCGCTCCCGGCCCGCCCCCGTCCACATGGCGTAATTGCGGGGGGGAATTACGCCCCGCAGTTAAGCCGTGTGAACCTAGCCTTAGGCGCAGTGCGGGACTGCGCCGAACATGTTTTCCGATTCGAGACAGGCTGGAAAACAGCGAGCAATCATTAAAGATGTCCGTGCGGCATGGAGTATGAATAAAAAAATCGCCTTTATTAGGTGTAAAACATCTGAAAAAGAGCTCAAACCTACTAAAAAAATACATAAATAAAATCACTTTCCAAAAATCAAGAACGGCGCTACATCGGGAATTTGGATATTGGAAATTGCCGGGAAATACAGTAATTCAAATTCTGTAAGTTATTCTCATTGGTCGGCAGAAACCAGCCAATCAGAATAGGAGCGACAGTGACCCATTTAAACCTATGTAGAAGTATTGACCAATCAAAATCAAAGGCGGGACAGTTCAAAATACAGTAAAAATGAAGAAAAGAGCTGATTGGTTGAGCTAGTGGGGGCTTGGTAATCCTGGCCAATCAGAATAGGAGCGACAGGGACCCATTCTAACCTATGGAGAAGTATTAACCAATCAAAATCAAAGGCAGGACAGTTCAAAATACAGTAAAAATGTAGAAAAGAGCTGATTGGTTGAGCTAGCGGGGGCTTGGCAATCCTGGTCAATCAGAATAGGAGCGACAGGAACCCATTTTAACCTATGGAGAAGTATTGACCAATCAAAATCAAAGGCGGGACAGTTCAAAATACAGTAAAAATGCAGAAAAGAGCTGATTGCTTGAAGTAGCAGGTGCTTGGCTATCTCGGCCCAAACAGAGCGCGAGCTACTTTCTCCCAGTGTAGTCTATGGTCAGATTGGGGCAGTGAAATCTCGCTCTCAGCGCCGTGCGGCATGGAGTAAAGATAACAAAATCGTTTTTATTAGGTGTAAAATATTTTCTGAAAAAGCGCTGAAACCTTCTATAAACATAAATCAATCAAATCCCTAACACCGCGTTTGTCGCCGTCACCGGCGCTACATCAGGAATTGCGATTCAGAGAATTGCCGGGAAATATAGTAATTCAAATTCTGTAATCTCTTCTCATTGGTTGGCAGAAACCAACCAATCAGAATAGGAGCGACAGTGAACCATTATAAGCTGTATAGAAATATGGACCAATCAAATTCAAAGGCGGGACAGTTCAAAATATAGTAAAAAGGCAGAAAAGAGCTCATTGGTTGAGCCCAGGCGGCAGATATAAATCCACCAATCATATGTAGTGCATCTATTTTGAGTGGAGAAAGAAGGGTGCGATAGAAGGGCGCCCTAAAAAGTTATATACTGTCAATGGGAAATATTCTAGTACTGTGATTGGTTGGGGGGAAAAGGGGCTCGTCCAGCTTAGCCAATCAGCGGGTGAGCTACCTTCTCATAGAGTTCTATGAAGAAAAGAAATGCAGAGCGAGCTCTGTTTGTGATTGGCCAAGTTAAAAGAGGCGCGGTTATTTGGGCCAATGGGAGAGCGAGCGCTGCTCTTATGGGTTTTCTAATGCAATCTGTAATAAAACTGTACATGGCAGAAATAAAATGATAAGACTCCCGAAGTTGTACCGATGTGTATATAAAATGAACAATAATATGGGGGTAACCCAAAAAAAAATATTAATTCAATAAATTCATTTTTATTTCTTTATTTTCGTTACACCCATACTATTGATCATTGGCTAACGAAAATCAACTAGGTCTGCCTGTCGGAGCTGGCGAGCGCTGCAATGCGCCGCACTTTTCCGACCCGCAATCATACATGCCTCGGAGTTTTCAAACGCGCCGCATCCCGCCCCAGAACGCCCACACCGCGCCCATTACACGCCCCTTCATGTGAGGCGCATCTGAATGTGGCGAAGGCTGTGCCTAACATCGCATCCCTGCGTCTGACAAGGGATTCGAGTCGGTGAGGCGCCGTTTTCGCCAGAAAACAGGCGCAACTCCCGATCATACATGTCACCCAAAGGCTTCAAACCGTTTGTGTCCCAATTGGTCCCTTTATCTGTCTATTTGAAATCCAAATTTCTTTGGAACTCGGCTTGCAGAGAAGTGTACTAGAATGTTTGACATTTACAATATGTATAAACATGGACATATAGGGCGACATGTAGATTTTTCGCTTAAAGGGCTTTTTTTCTGCGCATAAGAATAGTGTAAAATGCGCTCTAACATTTGATTTTAACCCCTCAAAAATTTGAAACGGACAAAAAAAGGGTTGGGAATAAAAGAGAATTTTGGGACGGGGGGAAAAATGTGTGCAAGTGGGTAACAACTGGCTCAAATAGAAACAAAGGGTGGGATTAATGGACATATCAACTGGATCCTTTACTATGGGTTTCCACAGGGCATATCGGCCTATTCCTTTTTATTATATTTTAATGATCTTACCATGGATTGCACAGTAAATATCGATCTTTGCAGAACCTAACTCTGTAATATCAACACTAGAGGATAATGTTTATTACAAAAGGGGCTGGATAAGTTTTGGAGGCCTGGGCAAAGAAGTGGCAGAGAGGGTTTTAAAACAGGTAAAAAGCAAAGGGCATGCCATGGGAGGAAAAATCCTTTCCAGATTTTTGTTTACAAGGAAAAACGGAGAAAAAGGGACGGGGGAAAGGACTTGGGAACCAGTTGGGGCATTAAAATAACTTAGCACCCGTGTAGGCACAGTGCCAAGGGAAATTGGATTATGGGTGATTAAAAGGGCATAGAGCACATGTGAGAACATTATTCCCTATTATAAAAGTCCTGGGTTTGATCACATAATATTTTGTACATTTTGGACACCAAATCCAGAAAGACTTGTAGAGCTTTAACAGGTACAGGGGGGGGAACAAAAATAATAAAAGGACCGGCAGGTCTGCAATAACAAGAATGATTAGCAAGATTAGAGTTATTTAGTTTAGAGAAAAGACGGCTTGAGGGTGACATAATAAATATGTTTCATTATATTAAAGGTCAATGTAGAGATCTCGCTCAAGATTTATTCATACCCAGGATTGTATCTAGAACAAGGGGACAAAAACATAGAAAGGGATTATTTACTGTTAGAGCAGTGAGACTGTGGAACTCTCTGCCAGAGGAAATTGTCATGTTGAATTCAATAACTGAGTTCAAAAAGGGTTTGGATGCATTTCTGGAGCGTGATAATATAACAAGTTATAGTAATTCGGATTCTGGAGAGGGGTCATTGATCCAGGGATTTATTCTGATTGCCAGATTAGAGTCCGGAAGGAATTTTTTCCCTAAAATAAGGACAATTGGCTTCTACCTCATGGGGTTTTTTGCCTTCCTCTGGATCAACACTTTAGCAAAATAGGCTGAACTGGATGGACGTCTGTCTTTTTTCAGCCTTACAAACTATGTAACGACAGTTCTGGCTCAGGTGACGTGTCTAGAATTGCCGTACTGAAGCTATAAATCTATAGTTTCGTATGGTTCTAGTACGTCCCATCTCTCACTCACTCGAAATCAGGCACATTACAAAGTGCCGCGGGTGTTCTGTAATGTGCCTGATACTGGAGTATAATACAGAATAAATCTTGAATATTATTTGATCATTTCTCTGATTGTGAATCTGCTTTCTAACAGTTTCTTTTACTTACTTTTCTTTAGCTGTGTGTCTGGTGCTCGCCTGCATGATATTTCCAGATGGATGGGATGCAGAGACGATCAGGGACATGTGCGGGGACAAGACTGGAAAATATTCCCTAGGAGACTGCTCCGTGCGTTGGGCCTACATATTGGCCATTATTGGTATCTTGAATGCCCTTATTCTCTCCTTCCTGGCCTTTGTATTGGGTAACAGACAGAATGACTTGCTTCTTGAGGAGCTAAAGGCAGACAACAAAGGTAAGGTTAAAACTGTCCTATGTTCAAGCGCTTTGAGGCAGCTAGGTGCTGTTGGACCCAGATCAGGAAAACTCCCCCGCACTAAAATGAATGTACACTGTTCGACTCTCCCCTTCTACAGAAAACACACTGGGGGTGAGGCTGTGAACCAGCTCACAGAGGGGTGACCTATTATGATTGGTTTCCCACTTTGGATACAATACGCTCTCCTTCCAATTAAAACTGACAATAAACTCATAGCAATATCCAACTATTGCTATTGAAGAGGTTTGTGCATGTAGTGAGCCAAACTATTACTTTCAGTATTGGGATATCAAGGGTGGTCTCATTTAGAATAAACACTTAAAATTTCCAGTTAGTGAATTTGAATTTGAAAGAAGGGGACTCTCATCTATCAGCAAAGCTAAGAGCACTTACCAAGAGTACTTAGCGCATCCATGCACTTCACAAGCAGTACATTGTGGCAATGAAAGCTTCATTTTTACAGTGGTGGTACTGTTGGAAAATTGATCACCTCCTGCTAGGCTTGCCCACAGTAGCTGATCACTAAAGATCCTTATTGTTGGACATTATGTAATTTGCTAATCATCATGGGATCTTTTTAACAAACATGGATTTTTCCCAGTGGGCAACTCCTTTATTAAAGAAGTTTTCCAAGATTTTTGAAAAACCCCTAATGCTTTCAACTGCTTAAAAATAAAAATACTTGCATGCAACTTACTTGTTTCAGTACTGTCAAAGTCCCAGTGTCCCCGGCTGGACACCCAGTAGTGATAACTTGTTTATTGCTCCTGCAGCAGTGGGAAAGTTGAGTACAATTTAAAGGGGCGTTACAGTGAGAGAGAATTAAAAATAGGGGGGAAAAAACTTAACCTTTAAACCTGCTCGTTCCAGCCGATGACGTCAATGTTCAGTCTTCATGTGACCCTGTGACCAATCACAGGCTGCAGCAGTTACATGAGGTTTATCAAGCAAGAGATTGCTGCACACTGTGAATAGCTGCAGGGTCACGAGAAGGCTGAACAGTGATGCCATTGGCTGGGATCACAGGGACCAGCTGCAGAACTGGAACGAGCGGGCAATAAAGTAATTTTTGTTTTATTTTTAATCATCTTGGAGGACTGATGAGCAGTTAATACTTTTGGAACACCCTTTAATGCTTTTATTTAAAACAGTTCAGAGCAGTAGAAAGTTTTATGAAAGTTTTGGAAAACCCCTCTAAACCGCAATCAATTATACCCTAAGAATCTGGAGGGTCTAACAGTGAACTAGTTAACCAGAATCTCCAAAGAGTTTTTTAAGATCTTCTACAGCTATGGTGACATTGTAAGTGTCAGATCTGCCATCCAAAGCAACCAGTGGTGTTGACAATGAGTAAATTAGACTTTCTCCTTTCTCCTCTAGACTGAGATGCTTTGTGGGTAAAGGCACATTGTACCTAAAACAAGTATATAAATAGATGCTGCATAAACAGCAAAGGTCACTCACATCAGTCATCATCCATACACACTGGAAATAGAATACCTACTACTAAGAAATGTTTTCAGGGAGAACGTAGAAGAACTTTTCTTTATACCTTAAAACCTCTGACCATTCCGATAATAGGTATGTTTTAAGGGGTGGACTTCTTTTTTTGTGCCAGCACCCCCGAAGCTGAGGCCATCAGTTGTTGTTCCACTGCTGGAATCCAAAGGGATCAGCTGCTCACATACTTTCTTACGGCATGTTCACGGAAAAATCTGTTGCAGATCTATGGTAGGAATTCAAGGCAATACACTTGGATTCCTGCCATGGATTTGACTATGTACGTGTTAAATCAAAAAGGACTAATTTACGTCCTGTTTAGTCAACATGATTTCTGGATTCCAAACTTGTGACTGGAAAATTCCACGCGGATTCCAATTATAAATAATGCAACATGAATTCAGGGTGTAATTGCTATGGAATATATATCATGTGAATAAGACCTTACCAGAATGGGAAAGGCTTCTCCATTGGGCCCCAGGCTGATACACAATAATGGATCCCTAATACTTAGGATCCAAAGTTCCATCAGCGGAAAAGACAACCCCATTTGTAGGTGAATTCGGAACCAATCACTCTGTTCTATGTCTTACTGGACAATGCACAAATATCCTCTTTGTCCTTATTAATGACATGGTCTGTATAAAATAATAGCAGCAAAGAATACAATGAAAATAAAAGTGAGCCAAAACACATGTCCTGCATAGATGGAAGGTGTACCCAAAGGATCTCAGACTAAACCACTCAGGCACAAAGTTCTGTGGCCAAAAGAGCAGGGTCATGGGACTTGGAAAGTGTGCTCTTCATCCCTGCGTCTCATGGACAAGGTCAGACCCCAGACACATTATGAGGAGATGGTTCAAGACTTAGGACAGAAAATAGTACTCACACCTTTGCAGACTTGTTTCAAGATATAGCATTTGAAGTAACAGAGCCTCACAGTGGCCAGACGTGTGCATCACATTCTGCAGATTGTTACTATTCTGCTGGAATAGAGTTTGTCCTGGAGTCACCCTGTAGGCATGTTTTACTGTCTCTGATATGGTTTGCTTGGTTTTGTATTTTTACATCTTGCTGTGTTTGTGTCACTCATACTCTAGGTTGTCACAGGATTGAGCCGCTTTAAATATTATGAAATTGAATTGTATTTCAGTTATTCCCTGCTATAGCATTATAGTCTGATATCTGTTCTGTCCGAATAGTAGTGTACATCATCCTCTTTTGGAGGGGCAATCCCTATTTTTGACCCAAGTCCCCCTGTCCCTGTTTGTTCTTTAAATGTCCCTAATTTTATCTGGAAAGTAGATGTATAGTATATTGATACAGTTACCATATTGATCCTATTGATCTGGTTCCTAATTGTATTTGAAAGACCATTTTTGTATCATATTTCATTATTAAGTGCAATTTGGATGTTACAAATCTCTACATTCAAATGATTTTTGTACTATTTTGTAAATTAAAATAATTGAAGTGTGTAAATAGGCAGAAAAGAATGGATCTGTCACCCTTGAATCATAAGTTTTCATAAGTTGGGTGGTATGGCGATAGCCATGTACTCCTGCTTCACAGTAAAAGTTGGGAGTGGAGGGTTGCCCCATATTCTCTTGTTCACATGTCCTGGAAATTCTGTATGAACCAGAATAAATCCATGGCAATGGGCAGCTTTTGGGTGAAAAAACACACAAGCCTTCTGCCGAATGTAGGCGCCAGTGCCCGTGCGAGTTTGTTGGGTTCTGCCAGGATCCTTGTACAGCCAACGTACCTGGGCCCCCCCTCTCATTACCAGTTATTTCTAGTACCATTTCTGTTGGCTACTTTTGTTCTTAAAATAGATCAGGGCCACTGGCAGGAGTATTGCCAGTACTACCCTGGTGACGAATACTCTGTGGATTTTCGTTTGCAGATTTGCGGATTTTAAAGTCGTAACTAGTGATGAGCGATTACGTCGACTATCGTCATCGGGTCGATATCGCCAATTATCATGACGATATCCGATAGTCGATAAAAGATTATCGCCGATGACCAATTAAGTATATGGGAGAGGAACCACACCTTCATTCTTACACCCAAACAGGGCTGGAGAAGCTGGAATTAACATCCCCAACAGTAAACTGGATACGTGCTACATCTTAGGCAACACACTTAGGTTATAAAAGTCACAGAAAAAAAGTCACAGACCATTCACTATCCCTGTCCTGGGCCACAGCCTGACCCTTAAACCTGCATCACCCACAAATTAAAAAGTGCCAGAAGGCAGTATTATTTGAACCACCATTTTATTTGAACTGGACATTGACTATCCCTGTCCTGGAACGCAGCATGACCCTTAAACCTGTCTGACCCACAGATTAAAAAGTGCCGGAAAAAGGAGTCTTTGAACCACCATTTTAGTTGAACTGGACATTGACTATACCTGTCCTGGACTGCAGCATGACCCTTAAATCTACATGACCCACAGATTAAAAAGTGTCGGAGTTTAAAAAGGAAGTTCCTTTGGAAACCCCACCAATTCTAAAATTTAAAAGAAAAACTGAAACATAGAACTATACCATGTCCCGGGCCGCAGCATGACCCTCAAACCTGGACGGATGCTGACGATGATGATGACGACATTTGTGGCCGTGACTGGGAGGACGAGGAGGTAAGACTGCTGGATGCAGGTTGCATTAACCACTGAAGAACAGATTGGCGACGCTGTTTGTTACTGAGATTCACAGAGCACCGACCCAGTGATGACAGGTCTGATGGTCCTGCAACCAACGATCCGCTGGCTTGCGTGTTGTCGCCAGCACTGGAAGGAGCACCTTCTCTCGTACCTCTATGTCCTACCCCCCTCTTTGCTCACTTACCACCTGCAGTTCGCTCCATGTTCAGAGATATAAAAATGTAAAAGGTATGGAAGAGTTTTTGACAGTCTCTTACTGAAAGATAGCAAATCACAGCTATTCTTAAATCCCACTAATTTTCAACAGCCAACTAGGATTGGAAACAGAATTGTTTCTATCGAATATCTGTGAAATGCGGTCTTTTGGAAGAACCGTAAGACAAAATCAACATTGTTCTTCCTTCAGTCCCAGGGATTTACAACTGCCCAGTAGGACTAGGAATTGATCGTTTTCAACAAACTATCATACAAGTGCGCTATCTGCTCCAAACTGAGATTCACCGAGCACAATAAAACTATTCAAAAGTTACACGGATGAGAAATTGCGTTTTTTTGCAGCAATGACACATGAGAACAGTTACTAGAAAAATTTTGTATCCTAATTTAAGAACAAGGTGGCTATTTAAAAAAAAACTAGGGCCGCACCAAAGTGCAATACAGCTATTTAAAAGTTATACGGATAAGAAAAGGTGGTTTTTGCACCAATGAAATATACCAGCAGTTACTAGAAAATTTCTGCATCCTAATTTAAGTACAAGGTTGCTCTTTGAAAAAAACTGGAATGCACAAAATAAAAGGTACAATTTCACCTCAGGTGCGAGGTGTGCTGGCCAAAAAGTGGTAAAAAAATGCCATTTCAGTGCAGGTTCAAAGCAGAGTCTGGGCTGCACAATATACACCCTCCTTTCAAAGCCAGCCTGTCCATCCGCCGCACCCAACCCCCCCACTCCCACGGCTGTACAGCACCAGATGCTTCTTTAAAAGTCTCTGTCTAACTAAGAACTGAAATTCTCTAATCTACCTATATTCTAATGTTCACAGCTAAAAGCATAGTTGTCTGTATGAATAAAGAGAAGAACTGTGTCTCTGAGCTGAGCTGTATTGAGAGAGACGTAGCACACGTCTTGCTCTAGTGAGAGACACTGAAACACTGATACTGAACAGGAAACGCTGTTCTATGCAAAACGAGGTCATGTGATTTTTCCAGCCAATGACAACCATACACATCAGTCATGATGTCGCACACCCAGCTCACCCTGCTCTATGCTCTAAGCTGATTTGCTGGCCACCAAAATGACAGGAAGCGCCGAAAATGGTGCAATAGTAATAGATTATCTGCAGATTGTCACCTAAAATATCGCGTGATCGGAAATTTCCGATCAGCCTAAAAATCGTGCCGATTTCAACTTTGTCGATTTATAATCGCTCATCCCTATACGTAACCTGTCAATTTCTGTATGGGTATACTGCAGCTTGCTTGCGTATTTTCTCCATGGACTTTATTGGGGGAAGTCAAGATCTCCAAGGAATGTTTAGTGCTGAAAATTTGCTGCAAAAATGTTGTAGATATGCAGCAAAATCCACAACTGCAGATTTTAAATACATAGATTTTTTACATAATTCCCACACAAAGTGTACATTTCAGTGCATATTTGTCACTGTAAATCCAACTGTGGATTTTCCATTGTGGATAGTGCTGAATTTCTGTCCCATGTGCATCAACCCTTATGGTAGGTTTTCAGTTTTGGGTGTGGAAAAACCTTCAGTTTATTACAGTAGCAGCAATGAGGATGAGATTTAATGAAATCTCATCCACACGCTGCAGGAGACAATCTCTATAGAAGCCATATGGAAATTGACCTTTCTTGCAGATTTTAAATCTGGAGCAAGTCAATTTCTGTTATGGGTACGCTGAGAATTTTTCCCTTTGACGATGGGAAGTAAAAATCCACAACAAATCAAAATGAAAGTTTATTGTTGCTGATTTTGCTGTGGAGAAAATGTATATTTCAAGCAAAATTCACAATTGCAAATCCACAACTTGATTTTTTCCCTTTTTTTTCTTACGTAGTCCGCATCAACATCTACACAATGAAAATCAGACTAAAATCATCACGATTATATAATGTTTCTTGTAATATTGATTTAATGCTTGAAATTGCAGTTAATTGTAAGGGTAGATCTACATGGCATAGACAAAATATCGGTCGGATTCTGTCCTAAGAATCCGGCCGGTATCTTATCTTTTGGATGGTTTTGGGGGCGGTTCTGTCTGCGGTTTGCGGATTCGCCCGTCCCCCTCAACCTTTGAAATGCACATCTTGCACCTTCTGCGCTTGTTCTAAGTTTTTCAGAACGCCTGCGGTATAAAAATCCGTCCGGCTGAAAATCCGCTCAGTGTGGACTACTGAACAGATTTTCTATCAAAGTCTATGTGGATGGTTGACAGTCAGTTTTCAAATCCAAAAACCTTTTGAAAACCTTGCCGTGTGGACGGACTCTAATACTGCAATCTCCATATCTTCAGCTGGAGAAAATAGTTGCTGCTGACTTTAAGGAAAGAAGGCTAAATTCTTCATGATCATGTTACTATTTATTCCAGTGGGAGACACTGAAGTTTTGTGACAGTGGTGGGAACTCACAGCTTTACTGTGGCCGTGGATTGGTGTGCAGCCAAAGTCAAAATAGCATTTTCCAATAAAATCAAAAATATATGTTATTGATTTGTTCAGTGAAATTCTATTCAGTGGTTTCTAACTTATTTCTATACCGGGGAAAGCTGGGTAAAATTAAATTGGTTGTCATTGCTTCCACGTGGTTTTTTGCTAATCTTATTAATTAGTAACCCAACTTAGTTAAACAGCAAGTAAAAGAGGTAACACAACTACAAGAAAAAGCACATAATCCCCTTGTAGTTACTAAACTGATTACTAATAAAATGTGGTCTGATTGTGATTAACGACACAATTAAAGACAAGCACAATGTAACTGAACTAATAACTTATAAACAGGTCATACATGTTATTGAGCATATTTAATAAATATCCACGGTGCAGGGAAAAAAAAGTAAGTGAACCTTTGAGTTAATGACTTCTCCAGGAGCTAATTGACTATAGCTGTTTCAGTTAAAGGGGTTGTCATCGCAAACAGTGATGGCATTTTGATTGGCTATCAATGTTTGTGATGACAAAACCCCTTTAAGGAAATTGGAAGTGGGGCTTTAACATGTTTCGATACAAACAATATATAGAAGTTCTCAGAAGAGGTTTTATAGAGATATATGAAACTTGAAGAAGCTACAAACTCTTTGCTAAAAAACTGGCTGTCCATCAATCCATGATTAGACAAATTATTTGCAAGTGAAGAAAATCCAGGGCTTTTGCTACTTTCTCTAGGAGCAGGTATCCTGTTTAGGTCACTCCAAGATCAATCCTAAAAGAAGTTAGCAAGAAACCAAGTGTAACAATAAAAGACTTATAGAAGAATCTACAAACTGCAGTGTTCTATCGACAGATGAGACAAACAAGGAACTTCTCAGTACAAATGCACAACAAAAGAACACTGCACACCAACAGCAACACCTCAGCCACGCTTTGAAGCATGGTGGTAGGAGACTCATAACTTAGGACTGCATTGTTGCCTCAGGACCAGCATGCCTTACAAAACCTTTTTACTGGAGAATGTAAGGGCAACTGTTGATCTCAAGCTGGTGAAACATTGGGTGAGGCAACAAGACAATGAATAAATGCCCTCAAATAAATAAACTAAAGGATGTTTGAAACAATAAAATGATTTGTGTTTTGGAATGGCCAAGTACAAATCCTGACCTTAATCTTCAAAATGCTGTGACATCAACCTGATGAGAACTGTGCACACAAGACATTTATGAAATATTCTTGAACTATAACACATTTTCAGAAAGGAATGAAACTGAATTTCTCCTAAATGTTGTACAAATCTAATTTGCAGCTACAGGAAATGTTTGATGGAGGTAATTACTGCTAATGCAAAATCTCCATGTTATTAGATTTAAAGGGGTTTTATCCTTACAACCTTTCGTAGACTTGAACTTTTTCTATACATTTCAGCTTAAAATCCAGGGGCGAGTCTCTCTTCCCCGTAGGGGTGTCTCTCCTACCAGGTGGTTTGTCTTCCCTCACTGAAGAGTTGTGACATTATCATTCTGTGTGAAGCAGTGGAAGGAAAAGGATGTCACAGCTTTGCAGACCTTCTTCAATGTTCTCTTGTCTGCAGAGCTGTCAGCTCCAGGCTGCACAAGCTCATTGTAACCAGAACCCCTGCATTGCTGTGACCAGAACCCCTGCATTGCTGTAAGCAGTCATACATAGAGCTTTAACTGATTAAACAAATGTGAGAAATGCACGCACCACCCCCCCCCCCCCCCCCCACCTCTGTTATCAGGCAGGAGATAGAGCAGACTTAAAAGGCTGTGTTATATGGGGGGAAAGTGAATCTGGAAGCTAGAGACTCAGTAATTGCCCAGATCCTTTACATAGAGTCATCACTGGGAAATGAGTATAGAGAGGAGCTGAGACAGCCTTTATTGTACACACACAGCCCTCTCAAGCAGTTCATTTCACTTTTGTTTTCCACAGCTCAGAGGGGAGTAAGCACAGAGTTCAGGCAGCCAATCACAGTGCAGGGAGCGTTTCCCATCCAGGGGGCGTGTTCAAACAGGCTGAATGACATATATCAGTCATCCAATCACAGAAAGGGGGGCATGTCCCGTCCACCTGCTGCAGAAATAGCTATAGATGCACAGATCAGTTCATATCTGCTATACTAAGTGATTTAGGTAATGCAAACCAATTGCAAAAGTGCTTATTTTTACTGTCTCCATCATTAGAGATATGATCTTTTTAGCAAGACAACCCCTTTAAGAGCTTACTTTTTCTCTCTGCACCGTGAATGTTAGCTGAACGTGCTCAATAAAATACATAAATGGAACAACCGGTTATGTGTAAATAGTTTAGGTATATTGTTTCTCTATCATTGTAATTTAGATAACAAAGAAACCACACTTTATTAGTAATTAATTCAGAAATGCAAAAATCTAAATAATTCCAAAAGGTTCACTTATATTTTCTTGTAACTAGTTAGAATTACAGTAAACTTTAGAAGCTTACTGCATGTAGTGTATACAGTGAGTTCAGTAATAACACAGTATGCAGTAAGCTCCCTCTAGTGATGGCTGCAGACAAACTGAATATAATTATTTTGACTTTGCAGAAGATTTGACAGTGTATGAGATAATAATATTCTGAAATCTGTTAGGATATATTTGAGTAATAATATGCACTCTCTACACCAGGGGTGTCAAACTGTGGCCCTCCAGCTGTTGGGAAACTACAACTACCATCATGCCCACTGTTATAGATTATATAAATGCATCTGTTGGGAGTTGTAGTTTCCCAACAGCTGGAGGGCCACAGTTTGACACCTGTGCTCTACAATATATTTATTATTAAAAATGATGGTAACTTTATACTAAAATTAATACTAATATATTTTCTTTCTTGTTTTAACAGAGGACATAAAGTAAATGAATCCTGAGGGGGCCAATGAGAGCCTCACCAACGCAGGAATGTCTCCAGGCTGCCCACCGTCCCCCCACTGGTATTGTTAACCCTCTTCTTGTATTGCCGTCCTCTGCCACACTGCCTTGAATCCCCCATCCAGTGAAATCTTCATCTTAGCCTTGAAGAGAATTCTTCCTCTACTAAGACGGTGCCTGCACTGCCACAACTATGAGCCCCCTCCCTCAAGCCCCTCCTTTGCTATGTGATAACCAGCGATGGCATTAACATCCGCTCCTTTTACTCATCTGCAACCATGGATTTACAAAGGTCACTGGAAACCAGGATGTTTTCTCTGCTCCATTGGGTTTTCCTTGATCATAGCCTTTATTCCACAAGAGGCTGCTGCAAGGACCAGTCACAAAATTTGTCACAGTTTTGTATAGACAAACATATCGAAGCATTTATACCTCTTCGAAGCACCACCCTGGAAAGAATCCTTCCCCCGAATTCCTCTGGAAAACTGAGGATTTTTCATTACTATGGGAATAGAAACTTGTAAATACCTTCTAGACTGCCTGATGGGCTGATGTTTGGCTACACCGTGCTTGGGCCTGATGATTTCAGCAAATGCCTTTTGTACAGCAGGGCCACGAAAACTATTTATTGGTTATTTTTACATGTACATTAATCACTATGAACTTATCGCAACAGGGTAAAAAAAAAAAAAAGCAATTTTTGACTTGTTATATAATGACAAAGTCAGAAGTGCAGAATGCTGTGTCTTTATACCCATGGGAAAGAGAGCTGGGCGAGGGTGAGAGGGAGGGACGACTTAAGAGTTTAACAGCAGCAGGAGGTGTTCAGTCATGTACAGGAAGCCTCATTATCATTGTTGTCCTCACTTGATTATATGTCCTGCAGATCGGTACAGCCAGATATAGATATCATGTAAATTGTATATAGAGCGAGAAGAGAGTCCTCTATGTAAATAAGAGAATAGAGGGCAACAAAGGCGAAAGTGCTTTAATCCAGCGTCTGATAATCTGGCACCTACCAAGCTTTAGTTCACCCAAGTCATGTAAGTAGATACCAAAAGTCAAGACAAAGACCCTGCTCCCCCCAGTATGCTGGTTATACCCACCAGTATATGTTCTACTCGTTTAATAAAATTACAAAACAGCTTCGAACTTCACAAAACTAAAAGCAGAAAATGGAATATGACTTGTCTAAACCTAAAAAACATGTTTAGAGACAGATTTTGTCCTTTTGACAAGTGAGTTTGAAATTGTTATGTGCATCCAATAATCCGGAATATTTGATAGTCCAGTATTTATCAATTCACATTAGTTCCAGATTAAAATGTTTGTCCATTTAAAAAATGTATTTTATTTTTAGCATACTGCTGCTCTTAAAAAAAAAAAAAAGGTATGCTCACCTCCCCTCTCACTTTGGATCCAGTGCTACGCTGTTATTTCTCTCTGCCATTTTTCTTCCCAATTTAAATTCCAACAGAACATCATCCGGGGGATGATGTTTCATTGAAATCAAGACAGAAAGAAAACAGAAGGTCGATGGAGAGAATGCACAGTGCAGCGAGGGATCCAAGGTGAAAGGAGAGGTAGGTGAGTATTATTTTTTTTAATTTTAAATGGGCAGCAGTATGGTAATTATAGAATAAAATTTTTAACTGAACAATCCTTTTACAGGAATTAACTGTTTGTGTAAAATTTATATCTATACATATGTTATGATCATGATATAGATATACACTCACCGGCCACTTTATTAGGTACACCATGCTAGTAACGGGTTGGACCCCCTTTTGCCTTCAGAACTGCCTCAATTCTTCGTGGCATAGATTCCACAAGGTGTTGCAACGATGCTCAATTGGTACCAAGGGCCCAAAGAGTGCCAAAAAATATTCCCCACACCATGACATCACCACCACCAGCCTGAACCGTTGATACAAGGCAGGATGGATCCATGCTTTCATGTTGTTGACGCCAAATTCTGACCCTACCATCCGAATGTCGCAGCAAGAAATCGAGACTCATCAGACCAGGACAACGTTTTTCCAATCTTCTACTGTCCAATTTCGATGAGCTTGGGCAAATTGGAGCCTCAGTTTCCTGTTCTTAGCTGAAAGGAGTGGCACCCGGTGTGGTCTTCTGCTGCTGTAGCCCATCTGCCTCAAAGTTCGCCGTACTGTGCATTCAGAGATGCTCTTCTGCCTACCTTGGTTGTAACGGGTGGCTATTTGAGTCACTGTTCCTTTCTATCAGCTCGAACCAGTCTGCCCATTCTCCTTTGACCTCTGGCATCAACAAGGCATTTCCGCCCACAGTACTGCCGCTCACTGGATGATTTTTCTTTTTCGGACCATTCTCTGTAAACTCTAGAGATGGTTGTGCGTGAAAATCCCAGAAGATCAGCAGTTTCTGAAATACTCAGACCAGCCCTTCTGGCACCAACAACCATGCCACGTTCAAAGGCACTCAAATCACCTTTCTTCCCCATACTGATGCTCGGTTTGAACTGCAGGAGATTGTCTTGACCACGTCTACATGCCTAAATGCACTGAGTTGCCGCCATGTGACTGGCTGATTAGAAATTAAGTGTTAACGAGCAGTTGGACAGGTGTACCTAATAAAGTGGCCGGTGAGTGTATATGTATGTATGTGTGTGGGTGTGTATAATATTATATATATTATATGTATAATATATATATATAAATACATACACACACATATATATGATATATATATACATATATATATAAATATATACATACACACACATATATAGATATATAGATATATATATACATATATATAAACATGTGCAATGCACAGCACTCGTTTATAGTGGAGGGTAGTGGAGGGTGCTAGTGAATTATACAAGTAATGAAAGATCCACAGCACACACCAGCTTTGCGTTTCAAGTGAATTATATTTTACAATGTGAACAACCATACATGACCTTAGTCATGCAGATCCCAGTTAGATATCAGAGATAAGAATGGAATTGTAGTGGGCATACTGCAGGAAAAGTAATATAGTGGTAGCAGATTATGAATATAATTATAAGGACTTGTCCCCGCGGCAAGGGTTTTTGGACGGTTTTACAGACGGTTTTTGGTTTTGAAAGCCGTCTGTAAACCGTCAGTCAAACTTTACAATGGACCACTATGGAAAATCCATGTAGTGATCCCCACTGGATGGATTTTCTGACGACGGTCCAAAAAACATAGAACATGTACATTCTTCCGCCCGGTTGTCGAGCAGAATCTGAACATTTCAATGTGAAGGGGGAGGGCTTTTCTCTGCAAACAGCGGAGCAAAGCCACCCCCCTTGCGTGTACACGACTGCAAAACAGAGCACATACCAATCAGATAATCCGACCGGTATTTGCTCTCTGCCGTGGGGACGTGCCCTAAAGGGCATTAGTGAATAAGGCTGGTGGCCTAAAATGCTCAGAGGCTTAAGCAGCATAAGGATGCTTGCAGAGAGTTATATCTAGAGAGGCAAGTGCTGCTACCACCATATCACTTTTTCCAGTGTGTGCCCACCACAAATCCATCTTTGATCCCTAAACGGGATCTGTATGACTAGGTCACCGAAAGGTCACATCAGTTCATGATCACAAGATCTTCCAGGATCCTTTTCCAACAATAACCAATACTTGAATTGTATGGACTGAATATTTGTTCACACTGTAAAATATAATTCACTTGAAACCCAAAGCTGGTGTGCACTGTGGATCTTTCCTTACATTAGCCACCTCTCCACCCCATAAAGTTACACCACTGCTGCTACCATATGAACCAAAAATCCTGGTATTGCAGTTTTAATCCCATTAACAGATTAGCAAGAAAGTTATTTGATGTTCTGGCCCTGGAGTGGTAGGCGATATTCGTTATAGGTATTAACTTTTTAAATTTTAAATGGTTAGAAATCTACAACAATCTGGCAGCATCCCAGTCCTGAGCATGCTGGATTTCAGAAGTTTAACTTAATGAAGACAAATTCCAATAAGGGAATGAACTTGAATTATCAACTATTCTAGAGTTATAGAGAAATATGTACTTGGTAGGGTTGGGAACCTCAAAAATAAAATGTTTCTATAAAAGCGACCTATTATCAGTAAAAGAGTTAATTATACCAAAATATGCGACTTTCTGGATTATTAGATGCCAGATTAAAGTAATTTCACTGTTACTGTTCACTGAGTGATGAAAATTCTAAGACTGATTCTTGGTAAATGTAGTCTCTTCAAGACATTGTGCCAGTATTACATGGGAACCAAGCATTCAACAAAAAGACCCTGCTCTATCTATAAATGGTGTCAAACAAGACAAACAATCCAAACATAAAAACAAGATACAGTAATATCTATAGTAAATACATTTTATACATGTATAAAAACCAGTGAAGGTATTTCTCATGTAAACAGATAATCAGATCACTGCTTTTAGTGTGTAAACTACAAAAATAAATGACAGAATTTTATTGGTTAATCCCTAATTTGCAGAAATTGAGGCCACACCCTAGTTCTGCCAATGCTGCCCTTTGGTATAAAAATATATGAACTGTAACTATTGTGAGGGGGTGGGTACATTTCCACATACACAGAGCTTTTGGGATGTATACAATGAGGCCCAAAAGGTGGTTATAACGTTGGGATCACTTGTCCTGTAAGTGCATTTCCAAGGGGCCCTACCAACAATGATCGTGTCCACTAAGGAAACCATCGCATGTATATAGGTTCCCACCAGTAGAGCCACACTGCACACTCCCCTTCTCTATAGTCGTAGACTTGGGTTCCCCAGGTCATTGCATTGTATATAAATTATAAAGGAGGGGAACTTATGGTTGCAACTGTCATCATAACTCTCAGATAATCACTTCATTCACAGAAGTTCTCTTGGAGGGCAAACTAGTTTTAATGACCATGACACTTTTTAATTGGTTTAACCCCTAACCCTTAACGGCACTGATTAAATCAACTCTGGGGTTTTCTGGTTTAGCACAACCATTTTGCAATACACTGGCGGAAAGTTATTAGAAGTGGATCCCCAGTTCAGGATCCTCATCTATTAGCCAGGCCATATAGGTTGATTGGTTCCTTGGGAGGACCATCTATGTGCATACATTATACAGACAACCTTTTGATTTGTGTAATGCTTAATATCCCCTGTGGCGGCGCTGCCAGGTCTTCCTACAGACTGATCACTTGGTCCCAACAATGGGATTCTTTGCCATCACATAATTGTCTGGAGACCCTGCTAACAAAAAGAAATCTGTTCAAAGTGGGCAACTTCTCTGGGCATTTTACAGATATGTTGGTGACTTTTGACTCTCCCAGCAGCATAGAACACGTAGCTATGCAACTAAAGTTCCCTTATTCCTAATTTATCATTTATAAAGTGCACCTATCATGTAGACACAGTGGAGGAAGCCATGTTGTATGCCAAACCACTCATTTTGACAATGCAGTAAAGATTAGAGAGTAAAGATAAAATCCATGGAATTAGGAATTAAAGGGGATGTCCGAGATTAGAAAAAAGTCAACTTTTTTTCAGAAATCGTGTCATCTTTCTTCACAGGATAGGTCTGGTATTGCAACTAAGACTTATCCAGTTGAATGGGGTTGAGCTGCAATACTTAAACGGGTTTTGCCAGGATGTGAGTTACTTACCTCAAGAGTAGAATATAAACAAATCATGCTGAGTCATGAAGGCTGCAGGGGAGTGAGGGAGGGGGTGAGCAAGGAGTGAGGAATAAGGGAGCATCTCAAAACTTAACTGAAATAATAACATTACAACAGTGGATTCTCTATACCTCAAGACACAGGCTCATACACTGCACTTTCTCCCCAGCCCCTTGAAGCTCATTCATTTTCCCTGTCATCAGATAAGAAGTGTTTCAGGCAAGAGTGGCCTGTCAGCTCCTTTGGTTGTGTCTAATGCAAGCTTTCAGGTAACTAAGGGGGATTGAGAAATGCTGTAGCTCTCAGAGTCTTCACTTTTTGTAATCACATATATTTAGAAAAGTGATTAAATACCCATTTTGGAGGATCCCATGTCAACATTACATCGTGGCAAAACCCCTTTAACAAAGCCATAGACAATGGTAATGTTGTTGTGGAAAAAAACGGTGGACTTTTTTTTTACTTTTTCTAAACTCTTACAACCCTTTAAGTCCAGCTCAGCTTTCTTTTTCTGTTTTCCTTGCTGTCAGCATACTATAGTTTTATGCCAGACAGATGGCCTTGCTAAGTGTCTCCAGAGCCTCAAAGAGCAGATGGCTCAGTCAGCTGTCATTGGTCCTCACAAAAGGTCCACCAGATTCCATCAGATAGCAGAACACCTGAGCCAAATCTGCTGCGGTCAACTGGAATTTTTTTCTGTTCTGCTCTATTAATAGCTACACTTGATGCCAACAGATTTGGTCTTTGACATTATTAAAAAATAAGAGCAAATACATTGCATAAGAAAGAGCTCTTAGGATTACAATCTCGTGTCTACTAAAATTTCCTACTTTAGCTTCCTCTTACATTAGTAATCTCCAAACCATAGTTCACCAGCTTTGTAAAACTACAAATCCCAGCATGAATTGACAGGTGCAGACCTCCAGAACAGGCTGAGAGTTGTAGCTTTGTAACAGCTAGAGAGCCACATAGTAGAGACTACTGCCTGATAGAACTTCAGATATCCATAAGCATAAATCAGCTGCCTCTTCTATTTACCCTGAACCCTTCAGTCATTCTTGGTTATTGCATGGCATGAATTTGCTGGCCTCCTTCTAACAAACGAGGTCCATTTAAAGGGACACTAAACCTAAAGTCTATTCTCTCTTCATTTGCCGCACACTTGATTCTACTCTATTATCCCCTGTGATTAGCAATTTTAAACTAAAGCTGACTGTAGTGGTCTTCAACGGGAATCCTGACAGAAGTTCTGGAAAAATGTCTGTCTCCTTATAATGCCGTCATGATAACTACACTATAACTCATTTATATCCAGTACAAAGAACCTACTGGAACATTCTACATGTGTACGTGTGATTGATACCAGCAGCTATTTTTCTAAGCTGCACTTTTATAAGCTGCCGACTTTAGCTTTAATGGCCCTTTAAGATCTAGGATAGTGTTTAACAATGTGTGGCTCTGTGGACTAAAAGCCCCTACATCACACTTGCAGGTCAAGTTAATGAGAGATCTTGATAACCCACAGCTGGAGAAGCCACGTGTTGTACATACTGTATTATAACCAGCAATATTCATGTAAATTTCTGAAATTTTGTGGTTAATTTCACTAACGGTGCACTGTATAAAGACGTCCTCACTGTCATAGATAATTATTTTCGGCCGCACCCTGTCCTTTCAGCATCTCTCTTTCTCAAATCCTGGTGTATGCTTCCGCTTGTCCCTGTCTCATGTCTCTTCCTATCTGATACTGTGCTACGGCTGGTGCCAAATAATTCACTGCAAAACCAAGTACTGTAATTTTTTTGGGGTGTTGTATTTCAATAGTCTTGTCCTCTCTAGAGCCTGTGTATTTCTGGTTGTCTGTCAGTAGAGACACGGTCTGACTACTTTCTTATCAAGATGATATAACAAAGACACTTGTTCATCATTTGTTGGGTTGCAAAAGCCAGTAACTGATATGATTGAAATAAAATAAAGAACTGAAATTAAATAAGAGGTTATGGCTTTAAATTGAAATGTGCATTGGATTTTGTTTGGATATTTGGGTCTTTGGGGCAAAAGAATCAGAATGGAGAAACAACCAGGGTCTGCTTGTAACATGGGGTTTACTCTCTCTCTCACGAGTAGCACCCCTTATAAAAAGAAGCAATCGGAGACAAATGTTAGTCACACTCTTTATGTTCACGTAACTATTGCCCACAAATAGTGGCACAGTTCTCAAATGAGGCACAAAAGCTTTAATGGTTACAGTCACACTAGGCGACACTATTGCTTGAACTTTACTGAAAATACAACATTAATGGGGGTATACCAATATTCAAAATCATAGATTATTCAAAAAAGAGATATTTAGCATTTGGGTGAAATTTATGGAAAACGTAAAAATTTCACGCTACAGTGATATTTTATCCTGAGGCCATTTAAGTGGTAGCATGCAATGTTGATTTTCTCATCTCAAATAATTTAATGAAACAAAAGCCAACATCAGTAGAAGGTATAGACCAGGCTTCCTCAAACTGTGACCCTCCAGCTGTTGGGAAACTGCAACTCCCATCATTCATTTATATAATCTATAACAGTGGACATGATGGGAGTTGTAGTTTCCCAGCATCTGCAGGGGCCGCAGTTTGAGGATGCCTGGTCTAGACCATCAAAAAAAATGTCAGTGTCTTAATAACGTGTCATTTGGCCTTGAGCATAAATTACAACTTGACAAAAAGTCTCATGCTGTTCACAAGTCGAGTTATTGACTGCTGAGGAATGGCACCCACTCTTCTTGGAAGATGCCCCTCTGGTCATTGAGGTTCAGGGCTACAGAGGTACGAGCTTCTATTTAGTGACTCAGCTGATCTCACAGGCTTTTATAGGGGGTTCAGGTCTGGAGAAAGTGCAGGCCACTCTGTTTGAGGTACTCCAGTCTCCAACAGCCGTCCCCTAAGGCCTCGTTCACACGGCTTATTTTGCTGCGGATTGGTGCCGTACTGCGCGCCGGATTTGCGCTGCAGTACAGCGCCAATCCGTCCGAGTCATTACGGTAATCCACTGCTCTCACAGAGAACAGTGGATTCCGTCGCTCCTCCCCGCTCGGCGAATCCGCCGCGGGGGGAGAAGGTGACATGCACATTATTTACGGCGCGTACGCGCTGTAGATAATGCAATGTCTACGGGGCCGGGGAGCGGTGCCCCCGCCGCTCTCCGGCCCTGCCCCCGTCCCGCCCCTTATTCACGGCGGATTTGTGAGCGCACAAATCCGTCGGGAATAAGCCGTGTGAACACGGCCTAAAGATGTGACCTCGATAAGCTGCAGTATTGTTGTTCATGAAGATGAAATTACCCCTGTGTTGTTCATGCAGAGGCACAATGACTGGATGTTGATTTCCTAGCTCAGGCCTACTCTTCTTTTACACAGACCAACAGTACTTTCATCAAACTCTCTCAAGGGCAGTCCATACGTTTATATCCATTAACATCAAACCTCTACTCTGGCTTCCTTTTGTGGTACCCCCCCCAGCTTTTGGTTTTCTCATCCCACGGGCTTTTTTTTTACAGTGGCTGGGTCCAAGTCAACTCCACTCTCATGAGCTATGCAATTCCCCTTAGCATATCATGTAGCATCAGATACAGATTATCTGTTTCCTGCCCTAAGCTCTTTTATATGCATTACAACTGACACCTGTTGTTGAAAATAAGCACTGAAGCAACAATACAACATACAGTCAAACCTTCATACTCAACTGCTTAAATACTCATTGAATCTGGTGAAACACACATTCTGATAAGAAGAAATAGTCTTGGTTTTCAGTGTTTACACGGTATTCAATACATTCACCGGAACTTGGTGTCCTCATTATGGAAGCGTATGCCATCTCCAGCTGTGTTAGTTTCCATGTAGCTCTCACACAGTGCCAGAGTGGGACCCTGCTTGGTCTTGTTTGTGAAGCTCCTCTATAAATGTACAAAGACCTTGTACATTCAGATTTGGAAAAATATGCTCAAGCATCTCTTTAAGCGGCAGTCCTCTTGTTGTGCTATGTTTAACAGTTAACGGAATTGCATCTACAAGCACTGATCCGCATAACGTCATTTAGGTCTATGTGTTTTTAATGAATTTTGGTAAAATACAACCCCATTAATGCATATAATGCTTTATTAAATGTGGATTTTCTGAGGCAAGGTGTACCAGGAGGTGTACTAGGAGAACAGTAAAATCACAATACACTGCAACACAGAAGTATTGCAAAGTATTGTACAAGCAACTAAGCGATCCGATGCTCAACTTATTAAAAAAGTTAAAAGTTAAAAAATATTCATATATAAAAAAAATCAAAACACGATTCTTTTCCCATTTATAATATAAAGAAAATCAAAACAATAAAAAATATACATAATTGAATTCATTGTAGCTGAATTGTTTAAACTATTCAAATATCAAGGTATTTATCCTGCACTGTGAATGCTGTAAAAGAAAAAAAATGCCAGAATTGCTATTTTTGGTTAATTCACCTCCCAAGAAAATGTAATAAAAAGTGACCAAAACCTTTTAAATACTTCACAAGTTACCAATGTAAACTATATCTCTACACACCTACAGATATGGTGATTGATGTGAAAAATGAAAAAGTTATAGGTAATAGAATATGACACAAAGCAATTCCTGTATTAAAACATTTAATTAAAAGGGGAAACATTTTTTTAATTTTTTTTTTTTTTTTTTTTTTTTTTTTTTTTCCCGCAAAGAAAAATTTTAATAGCCTTTTTACCACACGGGAAAATTTGTTTGAAAAAAAATGAAAGTCCCAGATAAAAAAAAAATACAGAACTGCATTTTTTCTCCACAGATAATATTCCTAAAAGTTTCTCAAATTTAAACAGTAAGTTAAATGATATTATTAAAAAATACAACTGGTCCCCCAAAAAACAAAGTATTCTTCAGTACTCACACAACTATTTTTTTAAAAACCCCTAAAGCAAAAGCAATTTGAGCACACCAGCCTATGGCGAGGGTTTCCCAGAAAAAAATTTAAAGTTTGTCTACACTACAAGAGAGACAATGTTTAACTGAGCATGCGGGCTTCATGAAACAGACATCAAGCAAATGAAAGTAAGTATTTTAGCCTCTTCCCGATATACCCCTCACCCCCCAATTTTAAAAGGTACCCCATGCTAGTAAGGGGTTTGGCCCCCCTTTTTGCCTTCAGAACTCCCTAAATTCTTCGTGACATAGATTCAAAAAGGTGCTGGAACCTTTTTTCCTCAAGATTTTAGGCCCCTTTTTACATGATGGCATCACACAGTTCCCCGCAGATTTGTGGGTTTCAAAACCATGATCCCAATCTCCCGTTCCACCACATCCCAAAGTTTGCTCTTTTGGGATTGAAAATCGGGGTGACTGTGGGGGCCCTTTTGGATAAAATTTGAACTCATTGCCAGGGTTAAAGGGAAACCAGTTTTAATGATTCCAGCTTTATGAAAATGGCGCTTTAACCACGAAAGTACCATTTTGATTTTGGGAAACATTGGGTCATAAAGGGATGGACATGGTAAAACAAAAACTCGGGAAGGCTGGGGGCTTTTGCAACAAAGCCCAAATTTGGGGACCAAGGGGCCCAAAGATTTCCAAAAAAAATTTTCCCCCCCACACCATGAAAACCAAACCACCACCACCCCTGAACCTTTTTTGATACAAGGCAGGGGGGGACCCAAATTGCTTTCATTTTGTTGACGCCAAATTTCGCCCCTCCCAAACCCAAATGCCCGCAGCAGAAATCGAACTCACCCCAGCCCCAGGCAACTTTTTTCCCAAATCTTCAACTGTCCAATTTCGATGAGCTTTGGAAAAATTGGCCCCTCATTTTCCCCCTTTTTCTTACTGAAAGGGAGTGGAAACCCCGGTGTGGTCTCTGCGCTGTAGCCCAACTGCCTAAAAGATTTTCGCTGTACTGGGGGCTTTCAGAGATGCTCTTCTGCCTCCTTGGTTGTAAGGGGTGGCAATTTGAGTCACTTTTCCCTTTCTTTTCATTAAAAACCAGTCTGCCCCTTCCCCTTTTGGGACCTCTGGCACCCAACAAGGAAATTTCCCCCCCACAGACTGCCGCCATTTGGATTTTTTTTTTTTTTTTCGGCCCAAATTCCCCGGTAAACCCAAAGAGATGGTTGGCGTAAAAATTTCCCGGGGAATCACATTTCTGAAATATTTCCAGACCAGCCCTTTTTCACCAACAACCTTTCCACTTCAAAGGCACTCAAATCACCTTTCTTCCCCATACTAAAGGGCCGGGTTTTTAAAAACTCGGGAAAGTTTTGTTTTTGACCATGTCTACATGCCTAAATGCACTTTTTTTCCGGGCCTGTGTTTGGCTGTTTGGAAAATTTAAGTTTTTAACGAGCAGTTGGATAGGTGTACCTAAAAAAAGGGGCCGGGAGTAAAAATTTTCCCTATGACGAAGTCCAAATGGCCCCCAGAACCCGGATTTAAAATTTTTTGGGCCCAAAACAATACACAACGTTGTCAATTTTTTCTACAGCTAACACCGGGCCTGCACCCAACGGAATCAGGGGTTTTAAAAAAATGAAGAAAAAAACAAACAAAAAAAATTGGTGTGTGTGGAAATCTATCATAAAATCACAAAAACAATGGTGGAATTAAATGTTTTTTCTCATTTCACCCAACAAGCTTAAAGCTAAATAGTACATTATAAAGCCCTTAAAAAAAAAAACTTTTTAAAGGGCCCAAAACACTCATACATTTAAATTTTTTGGGTTTTGGGGACAAGGGGGTCATCATTTAATAGTGACCTTCCCTATTTCACTTGTCATCCCTTTTGGAAACGCAACTCAGTAATGGAGAAAAGATGCCAATTTTTTTGGCATGGGGGCCCCGTTTAAGGTTTCTGTTTTAACTAAGGGGGTCATGTGCCAACCACTAGCACACAAAGACTGGGGTGACCACTGCTGGGGGATTGGAGAGGTGAGTACAGGATTTTTTCTTACTTTGGCTAATTTTCCCTGTAGTAAAAAGGGAAATGTTTTTTTTTCTAAACAGGGAAAGGGAAAAAAAAAAAATGGGAATCCCCAAAGAAAAAAAAACCCAAATTTTTTTTAATTATTTGTTGCTGCTCCTCAGGCTGTTCTGACACCTTGCATTCTTTGAGGCATGAACTTCACTAATTATAAACCATGTTATACATTACATTGGTGTCCTTCCCTTTCCGAAGAGCCTTTACAATCAGGTTTCCCAGGTTTGGGGCCTTTTTTCATAAAACAAATTTTATTTTTTTTTTTATTTACAACATACAATTTTAATTGTATTTAGATCTGCACTGTTTGCTAGTCATGTCAATGAGCTGATCATTTTTTCCTGAAGCAAAGTTTTAACAATTTTTTTCCTGTAAAGGGAATTCTTTAAATTTTTCTTAAAAAATGACTTCATCATCACTAAATTATCTATGGATGCAATGAGAAAGTGTCCAGAATTCCTCTGTCCACCTGTACACTGACTGTTAAGGTAATTATTGCCATCTTGCCTCCCTAGTATTTTACCTGACATACGTCCCCATATAACAAGTGAGTGGAAAAATGTGATTGCTTCCTTCAGGTCTCATCTTTATGTTTCAATAGAGGACACCGGACAAAAGTCCCAGCATCATATCCTTGTCCAATGTAAATTAGTTTTTGATCTTGATACCCACTTTGCGCAGGGCCCACTTTCCCCGGAGATTGCTTCTCTGCAGCCACCAGGGAACCTTATTTAAATTTGTTTGGGGTTCCCTAAACTTTTTTCTTTTGGCTTTTTTTTTTTTGTAAATCCTATTTCAATTGGCCAATTTTTTTTTTATTCTTTTCCAAACTTTGACTTTTTGTGTTTTTTCCCCCTTTTTTTTTTATTTGTTTTTTTCATTTTCTATTTTTGGGACTACGCTTTTCAGTTTGGGCTCCTGATAAATTTTCATCTTACTTGGGCCTTTCCCCTTATGTTTTGTTTCTATATCCTTCCCTTTTTTCTTTACAAACCCAAATTTTTTCACAGAAACCCCAATGTGATCAACCCAAAATTTATTGCCACAAAAACATTTTTGGGTTTTCCATCGTTTAAAAGGGTTTTTAAAAGGGGTTTTATAATTCTTTTTTTGGGTTTCAGTTTAAAACTTTCTTGATAAAAACAATGTTTTTTATTAAAACAGCTCCCTTTTTAGACTTGTGCCAATTAAGATGGGGGGGAATTTCCCGAAAATTTGGTTTTTTTCACTTCGCCGGGTTTCTCGCAAAAAAAAACTTTTGGTTTCCCCAATTACCTCCGGGACGAATCGTTTAAAAAAAAGCTTTTTCCAGGCTGCACAGAGGGCCCGCAGGGTGCTGTAAAAACGTTGTGCCATGCTTAAAAATGCAGAGGGGGGCTTGTTTTGGGGCCCTTTAAAAAAATGTTGTGTTTTAGTATGACACGCACTTTACTTTCCGGGCCCCTTTGCTTCAAATATAAAAATTCCCTGGGGCACTTAAAAAAGGGCAAAACTGACCAAAAAAATGAAGCAGGAAATTTGCCTGAAAAAGCAGGGCCCGAGAAAGCAAAAAAACAAGCGGGGGGCTCAGGGGCAACAATTTGTGACCATTGGTGGAGGGAAAGGCGGGAGCCAAAAGCACAAAGGGGCAAGACAGTGGGACAATGACATTCTGGAGGTTTGGGAAAAAACAGGAATAGGCCACAGAGTGGCACAATGACACAGTTTGGAGGTCACGGCAGCAGCAGCAAGGAGACAAAAAGTGCACAATTTACAATTTTGGAGGTGGGAAAAACAGGAAATAAGGCCACAGAGTTTTGGGCAATGACCCCAGTGTTGGGGGTCACCGGGGAGCACCCAAGCAGCTGAGGGCAGACAGTTGGGACCAAAGAAAAGAGTTGTGAAGGGGCACGGGAGCACCACAGCCCGCAGCATGAGGTTTAGAGAGTGGCACCAAAGACACAGTTTTGGGGTCACGGCAGCAAACATGGGGTCAGGGATTGGGGACAATCACATTCCCGGAGGTGGGAAAAACCCGGGGTTTGGCCCCAGAGTGGGGCAATGACAAAAGTGGGGAAATTCACGCAAACAGCCCAGCACAGCATGAGGTCAACAGTGGCACAATGGGGCCCCAGGTTAGGCACGGCAGCAGCCACAAACAGCAGCATGGGGCAGACCGTGGGGACCCAAAGGGCACAGTGTGTAGGCACAGGCACAGCCACACACAGCATAAGGTCAACCCGTGGGAAAAATGACAGAGTGGGGGTAGTCACGGCAGCAGCCACAAAAAGTAGCTTTAGGGGCAGAAAAGTGGCACCCAAAGAACAGTGTGTTTGGCACAACGCAGCACCACAAACACAGCAGCATGAGGGGCAGAAATTTGGGACAATCACATTCTGGGGGTGGCAAAAACTTTGGGGTAGGGCCCCCAAAAGTCACAATGACAAGAGTTTAGTACGGCGGCAGAGAAACAAAAAATGAGGTTTAAAAGAGTGGCCCCAATGAAAACAGTGTGGAGGTCAGGCAGGCAGCCAAAAGCGCAGCCCATGAGGGGCAACCCGGGCACCCAAAGAAAAAGAGTGTTTGGGGGGTGGGGGGCCAAAACCGTCCCCCGGTAAAGATGGTTGGTTGGGAGAAGGGAAAAAAAACCCCAGAAGTGTGGCTTTAGGCGGGTGGCCGGGATAAAAAAAATGGCCCGAGGCAGGTAGTTTGAACCCAGAATCTTTCCCCAAAAATTTGGGTGAGGTTTTTCATGGCTTGATTTGTCTTACGCCAAAAGGGATTGGTGTGTTTAAAACCTTTCCCATCCACCGCCTTTATTCAACCCCTTGGGCAAAGGTTTATTTGGTTTCCCCACATTTTCCCGGGGGACAAAACCGGGGTTTTACCCTTGGGGGTAAAAGAAGGCCCCCCCCCGCACCCGAACACCAGCTCTTTTGCCACACTACTGGCCCCGGGGGAGGGCAACTTCACCACTTTCAAACTTTGGCAATTGCGGCCCACATCCCGTTTTGGGCCCGCCCCGTAGTCCCAGGAAAAGGGTCTTTTTAAAAATGGGGGGGCAAAAAGGTGGGTGTCCAAATAAGGCCCCCCCTGTTGGGGTTTAAGGGGCTCCCAGGTCCCGCTTCCCGCTAGGCGACTGCCCTTCCCACAAGGGGGGTGAAAAGGGAAAACCTGCTCCCTCAGTGGAATCCAGAACTTTGGGTTGCTTCTTATGGAGCTGGGTTAACCCCAAAAACTCCCGGAAACCCCCCCCCCCCCAAACCCCCACCACAACCACCAAAACCACCACCTTTGTCCCCGGCCCGCCACAACAGTAGTAAAAGTGAGCGCTGAAGAACCCCCCGGGGCAGAAAACCCGTAAAAGGAGGGACGATCCCCACATAGGCAGCGGCCCAAAAGACTACGGGGGTTTTCCCCCATAGTTTTTTGGGGTTTGTCTTTCCCCTCCATTGCTGTAAAAAAGGGTCCCAAATTTTGGGCCCCGGTAAACGAGGGGCCAAAAGGGGGGGAAAAGCCAAAAAATCAACCCTCTGCCGGATGCTGACTAAATTTGGCTGTCACTAGCCAGGGAAATCACCCTGGGTTTCGGGGGCCCTCTGCAAAAAGTGACCCGAAAAAAAGGGGGTTGCCCCCATCCCACTTTTTACTGGCCCCCGGTGCCCTTTGGGGGGCAAAACCCGGGCCCCCGTCTTCCTCATCTCCATCTCCCTTTTCCCCCAGCTTTCTCCTGCTCCCTCCTCTCCCGGGCACCTGGTAGAAAAACCACCTCATTTTTCCCAAAAACAATGCTTCCCGCTCCAATTCCCCCCCTCCTCCTCCATTTCGTCCCCAGCCAAATCATGGTGGGCCGGGAAAAATTTAATTCCCCCGGAACCCTTTTCCAGTCCCCCCGCCCAAAAAAGATTTTTTTAAGGGGATCTTTCCAGGGCAAAAAGCGGGGGAATGACGTTATTTATCCCCCAGTCCGGCGACTGAAAAATAATTTTGGCCTCCTGGGAAAGGCCTCAGCAAATGCAAAGGTTTTCACGCAAAGAGCTGGGCCCCTGGGGTGACCATCAAAGTTACAAAAGGGGAGTTAAATCCCCCGCCTTTGGGTCATCAAAAAATCGTTAATGGCCTTTCTCTGTTCAAAAAGTCAGTCCCAAAAAGTGCAGGGTTGGGAAAAACCAAAAGGGTGGAAACATCGGGATATCCCGAGTTTTGTTGGGGGAGGGCCGTTCTGGGCCCCGCAAAATTTGAGGGGGGTGGGGCCACTTTTTTTAGGAAAGGAAGGGAAAATTTCAAAGTACGTTTCCTGGCCAATTTTTCAAATCTTCTGAAGAACGGTGGGGCAGACTTCAGGAACCTTTTCACAAACCAAAAATTGGAAACATTAGCGCCATTTCAGGGCGCTGGACCATCCCCTCCCCGGGCGGGGCGGGGAAAAACCATTTTCCCTCCCCAATTTGTTCCCCTCACCATGGTTCCGATTTTGCATTTTGGGAAAAGGGGAAAAACCCACATCGAATTTTTTGCTGCTGACCCGGGGAAACAGTTCCTCCCCTGGTGACCCTTTTTCCCGTTTGCCGAGGCAAGCCAGGTGAAAACTGGGGTGACGCCCTGGCCCTACACATTTGGTATTAAAGGATCAAGGGACTTGTGGAGGGTTAGAGGTTTTGTGGTTTTTTGAGGGGAGGAGGGGGCGGGCCTTGGCGCAGGGGCCGCAGTTTGACCAATGGGAGGAGAAAACGGCGTCTCCTGTCCAATTTTTTGGTGGGGGCCCCGGGCCCCTAAGCAAAATTCAACCCCATTTGGGGCGTAAAGGACAAAGTACTGGCCCGACCATAGTTTAAAAGCTTTCCCGACTCCGCGCCCGCCCTGCAAACCTTGGGGAAAAAACCCATAAGCCAAAAAAAAGGCCCACCCTTTTGTTCTACAAAAATTTTTGAAATGCTTGGGGACCTTTCCTTTTTTTGGGAAAAAAAATTAAAGGCTTGGAACTTCCCCCCCCCTCTCGGGCTCGGCAAAAAGCCATTAAATTCTCTGAATGGTGCAGAGGCCACCATTTTGGAAAAAGGGGGGGCCCGCCCCACCAAAACCAAAAAACTTGGACAGGAGTAAAGGTTTAGCTTTTTTTCACCTTAGGGTGGGGTTTGGGCACCCTACTTTGTCTCTTTTCAATCGGCCCCCGCTGGGAAAGACTGCTGGCGCCCCTTATACTAGAGCAGGAGCATCTGGGCCGGGAAGATGTCAAAAAAGAGGTGGAGCCTTTAACTGGCTGCAATGGATGCGTGCCCCCGGCGCTGCTTTCAGGGTGCGTTGCTGCGGCGGGGCAGGAAGGACCACCACACTGAGCCACGTTTTTCCCACCCGCCCGGGTGGTGCCCCAAGGGTGCATTTGTTGACGCAGGGGGCCTGGTTCCAACTTCCCCTCCCTGGCCAACCTCACTTTTTGCTTACAGATTTTTACCATTACCCATTTTCGGCCCCCTCCGGTGTCCCCTTTGCAAAGAACTGCCAAAAATCCCGCCGAGTATCCCGGGTTTTAAACCCCCCAACAGCTTCCCCCCGCTGAGTACTACTGCCCAGCCGTGCCCAACCCGCTGAGGGCCCCCCGTGCCACTACTATCTTTGGGCCCCGCGAAGCGGGTTTTTTAAACCCCCCCCTTGGGCCGCCCCCGGCCCCCCGACCCCCAACTGCTGCTATCCTGCCCACTCACAGCCAAAACGACCCAAATTGGGTGGCTGCGGGCCCCTGCCTGAACCGCAAAACTGACGTCCTCTTCCTCCTGACGATGGAAAAAAGCCCTTGCCTCCCCCCGGCTCCCAAGTGCTGGGTCCTTTCAAACAACATCCTATTTGTGTTTCAAACGCACGCTGTCCTCAACAAACCCCCCTTGGGATCAGAAAGGGTGACCCCCACAACAGAACCTCCAAGCCCCTCCAACATCTAACTTTGCCCCGGGCCCGCCCGCAAGAAACAGGGGATATTTGGGGCCCCCTTTCTTCGCTGCCCAAAATAGCTCTGATGCCCCCCCTCAAAATTGTTTTATCCCGCAAAATAGTGGCGGGGAGCCCAAAACCCCAAAAAGTAGATCTCTGGCGAGAGAACCGGATTGGACCCGAGGGGGGTTTAGGACAGGGGAGGGCCGCTGACCCCCCCTCCCGTGCCCTGCCAACTAAGGGGTGTCTGACTTTCCCCCCCGACTTTTTGGGTGGGGGTTTGGGAGATGTCATCTTGGGGGGAATTTGGGTGACCAGTCAACCAATCAAGAAACCCCTTTGGGTTGCTAGTCACCACCGGCCGCTAGAAAAAGCGCCCGTTTTTGGGGCCCACCGAGGAGAACCCCCGCTTGCGACGTCCCCTTTTTCGTGCTGGCGGGCCTGGGCCCGCTCCAGGGAAAATTTGTTTCCTCTGCCACCCGAAAAGGGGAAGAAACCTGCCACCCCCCTCTTTCTGACAAACTGTTTTTTTCTAAAATTTTTACAGACAACCCGTTTGATGAAAATATCGTTTTAATAAAAATACACAAAACCCGTATTTGACTCCAAATGAACCCACTAAGAAGCTTTGGGGAACCCCCCTTTGGGTATAAATTGCGCTCCAAAAAATGGCCAGGGGAAAAAATTGAAATTGTATTTTTCATTTAAAAACCTGTGTTTTTTAAACCTTTAATGAAAGGTTTTAATTTAAATTCGGATATGAAAAATTTTTCTACAAATTTTTCTGTTGGGGGTGAAAAAGAAAAAATTCTTTTTTTCTGATGCAACGCAAAAAAATACTTAGTTAACCCCCTTTGGGTGTAAAAATTTCCCAAAGAATTGAGGCCACCACCCCCCTACTAAACTTTGTAGCATGTTTTCAAAAAAGGGGTTTTTTTAAAGCCCCCCCAACCCCCCAAGAGATAAAATTTGTAATTAACCTTTTCTTGTGAATTAGGCACAGGAAAAAAATTTTTATATTTTGGCGGTGGAAAATGGCGGGGTTTTTTGGAGTTACCAAAAGCGAATTTAAAAACCTTAATTTAAACCCCTGGGTGTAAAAATTTCCCAAAAAATTGAGCCACCACAAACGACTAGCTTTGTAGCGTTTTACAATGCGGTGCTTTTTTTTAAAGCCACACAACAAAGAATAAAATTTAAAAAACCTTTTTCTTTTGAATTAGGCAAAAGGGAAAAATTTATAAAAAATTTTTGGCGGAAAAAGATGACGGGTTTCTTTGGAGCACCCCCAGCTGGAAAAAAAAAAACGCTTTTTTAACCCCTGGAAATTTAATTTTCGCCAAAGAATTTGAGCCCGACCAAAAATTTTGTTTTATTTTAAATTGGGAAAAAAAGCTGTTTCCCTTTTAAAAAATCAACAGGAACTGGCTTTGACCCCCTTTTGGGTATTCAATGTGCTTTAAGGGAGATAGGAAATTTTAAATGTTTTAAACCCCAAAACGCAAAAAGGAAAGTACACTGGGGTTTTAGATCCAATACCCCCAAAAAAATTAGAAATAGAACGTTTTGAAAGCAGTCTCTGAAAAACAAAAACTGAAAAACACCCCAAAAAAAATCGCGTATAAAAAATCATTTTTTCAGTAAACTATCACAATCACCGCAGCAGCACCTTCCCTCACATACAAATGGAGCGTTATGAGCTCCCCTCGGCCCCCCGGGCTTATATAGTGCAGTGATTTTCACAGAATCCCGCCGGGCCCCTGAAATTGGGTTTCAAAACTCTCACATGTCATGCAGGCAAAAGCCCTTCTTCCTCCCAAGGCTTGTCTCATGTAACGCCATGTGCCTCAGCCATTTTATAAATGAAAAGCACACTTCGTTCACCCGAAGTACCACAAATTTTCGACTTCGTCAAACCGAATTTTTCCTGAAATTCTAAACGAATTCCACTTCGTTAGAATCAATTCACCCATCTCTAGTTAGAATATTAAGTCAACAGTAAACAGCTAAAGCTTGACCAAAACTGTATTATGTAACAGGACAATGATCCCACATATACCAACAAATCTACAACAGAATGGTTGAAAAAGAAAAGATTCAAGGTGGTGCAATGGCTCAGTCTAAAGTCCAGACATCAACTCAGTTGAAATGCTGTGTTGGGACTGTAAGAGAATTGTAAATAGACAAATGCTTACAATGCCAGCGTCACCATCCAGTGGCCTGGGAGAACGGGGGCTCAGATGTGGTGGTCCCCCTGCCCCCGCAGCAGGCCCATGGCCGCATCCCATTACAGCCAGTAAAGGCCCCACCCCCTTGCAAAAGGGAGCTGTTTCTCTTTGACTCATCCCCTGAACCAGATGCTCCTGCTCCTCGCTACCATGGCGCCGCAGTCGTTCAGCGAGGGATTGCAAAGAGACAACGTATGGCCCAAAACCACCCAAAGGTGCAGCAGCTGACCGTGCCCCCTGTCCAATTTGGTTGGTATGCACCCCCCCCCCCTTTCCCAAAATGGGGACCTGCCCCTTTCAGAGAACTAATGGTTGTGCCGACCGAATGGGAGTTTTCCAAGCCGTAATTTCTTTTCCAAAAAGGGGGAGTAAACCAGCACTTCATAAATATGTAAAACAGAAGGGTGGTCGTCCTTGATTTACGGTTTTTCCGGGTGCAGGCAGCGGGGACGCTGGAGCTGTAACTATGGTCAGGGCCATAATGTCCTTTACGGCCCCCGGGGTAAAATTGTTTCCCCACCCCAGGCACACCAACAATTTGGGGACGGGAAACGCCGCTTTCTCCCCCACGTTGTCAAACTCTGCCCCTGCGCCAATGTCCGCCTTTTCCTCCCCCACCACCACACCATCTCAGCCTCCAAAATACTGCCCCTCAAACATGTGTAGGGCACAGCGGTTCACGCGTTCTACCCGGTTGCCCGGGAACGAAGTCACACAGGGAAGGAACGCTCCGCGTCACAGCAAAAAATCGATGTGTGGGCTTTTCTCCGCGCCAACTGCAAATGGGGAACCATGGTAGGGAAAATGGGGGGAACAGGGTGTCCGCGCTACACCGAGGGGGGGATGGTCCATGCCCCTGCATGGGCAGGTGTTCAATTGGTTTAAAAGGTTCCTGACGTCGTCCCCCGATCTTCAGAACATTCTGAAAAAGGCCGGGGAAACTGTGAAAAGCATTTAAAATCCTTTGTACAAAGCCGGGGAAACCCCCTCCTCGAGTTGCAGAGGCAGAACGGCCTAAAACCCCAACACACTTTTAAAACGAGTTTACCCCGGGAATTCCCCCTGCACATGTTGGGCCCGACTGTATAACAGAAAAAGGGCCTTTAACGTTTTTTTGATGATCCAGGCAGACAGAAGTATCCCCTGTGTAACTTTGATGTCACCCATGGCGCCATGCTGCCCCCCCGCCGTTTGTTGAGGCCATTCGAGGAGGCGACGTTTTTTGTCAGTCGCCAGACTAGGGGATGAATAACTAATTCCACGCTTCAGTCTGGAACAGATGCTAAAAAAATCTGCTGGCAGGGGCTGGAGACTGCGACTACATTCGTGCCACAGAGCCCGGGTGGGGACTGAAATGGGGAGGAGGAGGGGGACATTGACAAAACTTTGCTGGTGAAATAGTGGTTTTTTCTCCCCAGGTGACAAGAAGGAGGAGCGAGCACGGGAGGAGGGGGGATGGAATGGGGAAAAGATGGGGCAGATGACCCCCAAAGCACCTGGCGTATACAGTGGAAATGGGGGCGGGAGCCCCTCGAGTAACTTGTGCAGATGGCCCGCAGCAGCTTATTTCCCTGGCTATGACAGCCAATAGTCAGCACCGGCAGAGGTGACTTCGGGCTCACCACCTAGGGCCCCTCGCATCGTAAAAAAAGGGAGCCTTTTTCCCAGCTATGAGATGGAAGACAAACTCAAATACTATGGGGAAATCCTCTGTAATCAGTTGCCGCTGCCTTGTGCAGATCGTCCTTTCCTTTTACAGGTCTGACCGGGGGTTCCTCAGCGCTCACGTACTCGTCGCGGCTGTGGGGGAAGGGGGGGGGTAGGAGAGTACCCGCTCCATCATAGTAACCTAAGTCTGGGTCACTGATGAGCAGCCCCTTTCCCCCCCCTGTGAGGAGGGGATCGCCAGCGCAGGCAGCACCCGGACCTGGAGCGTCCCCGAAAACCAAAAGGTTGTGGCCCACTTTGGGCCACTCTCCACCTCGTTGAAGATCCCTGGACTACTGGGCACCAAACTGGATGTGTGGGCCCCAATTTTTCCAAGTTTGCAGTGGGGGAAGTGTCCCGCCCGGCCAGTAGTGTGGCATCGGGGGTGTTCAGTGCGGCGGGGGCCTCGTTTTCCCCAAGGAGAACCGTTTTCCATGGGAAATGTGGAACATGACCTTTGTCAAAATGAATCAGGCGTGGATCGGCCCGGATTTCCACACCCCCATCCTTGGCGTCAGTTGGGTTTAAAATACCTGCCCCAGCCCTATTCTGAGCGCCACCCCCTATGCCACACATTCTGCCAGTTTCTCCTCTGCCTCCACCTCTTTACAGGACTGGTATTGCCCCCACCCCAAACTCTGTCATTGTGCCACTCTATGACCTCAGCGCTGCTGCTGCTGTTGCTGTTCCGGGGACTTTCCCCACTGTGCATTGTCCACGTCCCCACCTCTTGCTGCTGTGTGGCTGCTGCCATGTCCTCCACACTGTGTCATTTTGGGCCCCTCCCCCGACTCATGTGTGCCCCCGTGACCTCCTCCTTTATCATTATGCCCCTTGTGGTTCCTCCTTTTTGCCACCCCCGAATGTCATTGTGCCCCTGCCTGACCTCATGCTGCTGCTGTTGTGACCTCCCACTGTGTGATTGTGCACTCTGTGGCCTAAAACTGTTTTGCCCCCCTCCAAATGTCTTGTGCCACTGCCTGACCTCATGCTGCTGCCGCCGTGCCCTTCTCTCAGTCATTTTTGCCATTCTTGGCTTCCTCCTTTTTGCCACCTCCAGAATTCTTGTGCCCCGCCCGACCTCATACGCTGCCCCCCTGACCTCCGCTCTCAGTCATTGTGCCATTCTGTGGCTTCCCGTGTTTTTGCCAACCCCCCAGAATGTCATTGTGGGCCCCTGTCGACCTCATGCGTGTGGGTGCCCCCCGTCCCTCCACACTCTGTCACTAAAGTTGCCCCCTGACCCCCCACTTGTTTTTTTCCCGTTTCGCGGCATGACTTTTTCGGGTACATTCCCCCTTCGTTTTTTGGTCATTTTGCCCTCTTAAGTCCCCGGAATTTTATAGTTTAGCGATTCTAAAAACGGGGCATCACTGTGTGTCATACTAAAACACAACATTGATAAGACCAAACCAAGCTCCCTCTGCAATTTTTTAAACTGGCACAACGTTTTACAGCAGCCTGCAGGGTCGTGCAGCCTGGAATAGCTGCTTTTAACGCATTCATGACGAAAATAATTTGGGGAAAGAAACAAATTTTGTCGGAAAATTTTGTCTAAGTGACGAATCGAATTTTTTAGAAAATTTGCCCACTCTAATTTAAAATTTTTTAACATGGTACAGGGTTGACTCAATGACTGCAATGTGCCCAGGTCATGTGGTTTCAAAACAAACACAAACCATGTGCTTGACAACAGGTATGAGGCATTTGTGCTAATATTCTATGTTTAGATTTTACCACGTGGCAATGTGAATTATGGGAAAAATTCTCCATTTTGGTCTCATCTCTCCAAGCAACATTGCTCCAGAAGACGTATAATTTGTTCAATTGCAACTTTACAAATTTAAGATGTGCTGTCATCTTTTTAGATAGCAGAATAATAGATTTCAAAGTGTTTGGATATAGTTTTATAACCTCTGCCAAACTGATTACAGAAACAATTGCTTTTCTAAGATCAATGATGATGTCTTTCCACCTTGGAGTTCTGTTAACATAAGCCTGCAAGCTTTCAAAGCCCCTGCTTTTATAAAGGTAGTTTCACTTGCTAATGATCAGTTAATCAAGACCGTCTAATTAGCAGAACCTGGCTGATAATTACCCTAATTTCTACAGAAACAGTAAGTGGGTACTTAATTTTTCACACATTGTTTCTACATTTTTGACTAGTTTTTAATTACACACTGGAATTTGTAGTGTGTTTTTTGAATTGATTTAATTTTAAGACCTTCTAAAGACCAAACATTTTTTATTATGTAGATACTTTTTTCTCTCATGACTTCTCTCATGTAAAGACTAGACCCGAGCACAAGGATGCAGTAAAACAAATAAAAAGAAAGGTACAATAAATTCTGCCGCATTTTCTATTATGTGCAAATTATTTAGTACATAACAATGACTTTAATAAAGATATATCTGTACTGATCCATTGTGGCAGAAGCATAAATAATTTATTATATTTAGCATCCTAATAAAAGAATACTATCTATCTTTTAGAAAGGACCTTTCTGTATTTGATTTCCTTTGAATGCTATAGGGTAGCAAATTTCCTACAAAATAGAAATTTGTGCTAAGCATATTGCAGCACAAGTTTAACGAGGAAATCCAGGCTGAATGATCTTCTGATCTGTCATAGTTAAAGGTGAGAGGATTAAGCTGGTAACGTTTGTAATCTTGGACAATCATTGATCACCAGAATAAGAGGATGTTCTGACATTTGTGTTACTGAAACTATGTCAAAATGTTCTAATTAAAGGACCATGTATATAGCTGAATGATTTATAACAGAAATCTCTGAGCAGTGCCAAAGGGCTTATGTTCTATAGAGAAATCAAAGGTAATAAAATATCACAGCCACTTTCAGCGTTCTCACATGCACAGATGACATATAAGAGGATTACCTTAAATGTAATTCTGTTTTTAAACAAATGGGGAACCGATCCTATGGGCTTGTTCACACGACGTTTTTGTGATCCGTTTTATGGATCCGTTTTACGGATCCGCAAAACGGATCTAACAATTGTCAGTGTGATTAACATTGCTTCAATGGCAAAAGTGCATTGCTGTTCCCACGGGAGATGAGCGATGCGCCTTTGAGGGCTCTCCTGCACTGCGCTTCTCGCATCCGCTTTAAGAATCGACATGTCAATTCTTATTGCGTTTTACGCGACTGAAAGCCCATAGGAGATAATGGAGTCCGCTTTTGGCACCTGTCCAAAAGCGCTCCCCACTCTGGGCACGTATCAGCTGCGCTTTGCATCCTGAAAGCGGATGCGAAAAGCGCAGTGAGCGGGGCAGGAGACACTGCAGCACCTGAGGCTGGAGCGTGGTGCTGGGGTGCGATCAGCTGGAGCGAGGTGCGGGGGTGCGATCAGCTGGAGGAGGAGGTGCGGGGGTGCGATCAGCTGGAGGAGGTGCGGGGGGTGCAATCAGCTGGAGGAGGTGCGGGGGTGCGATCAGCTGGAGCGAGGTGCGGGGGTGCGATCAGCTGGAGCGAGGTGCGGGGGTGCGATCAGCTGGAGCGAGGTGCGGGGGTGCGATCAACTGGAGCGAGGTGCGGGGGGTGCGATCAGCTGGAGGAGGTGCAGGGGTGCGATCAGCTGGAGCGAGGTGCGGGGGTGCGATCAACTGGAGCGAGGTGCGGGGGTGCGATCAGCTGGAGGAGGTGTGGGGGTGCGATCAGCTGGAGGTGGTGCGGGGGGTGCTATCAGCTGGAGGAGGTGCGGGGGTGCGATCAGCTGGAGGTGGTGCGGGGGTGAGATCAGCTGGAGGAGGTGCGGGCGTGAGAGAGATCCCCTTTCTGAAAACGCATCCGGAAAGCGGATGCGTAAAACGCAAGTGAAAAAGCATTCAAAACAGATCCAAATAAAGTAACAACTGCTGCGTTTTGCGGATCCGTTTTCCGGATGCGCTTTTCCACTGTCAAAAACGGATACGTAAAAAGGATCCAAAACGCCGTGTGAACAAGCCCTATGAGGGGACCTCAAAACATCATAGATATATTTTGCAGATTTAACCCCTTAACAACATGCCTATTTTGGCATTTAAAGAACAATCCTTTTTTTATGTTCTTCATCAGATTCCAGGAGCCATAATTGTCTTCTTTTTCAATTTTTATGGATGCTTTTTTCTACACATTCTTTAGTGGTATCATTTTAGGATACAAGATTGCACGAAAAGTGAAAAGAGACCAATGCAGAATTGTATAAGGACCTTATTGTCACTATTTGCAAATCCCCCTGCCTTCTATCTGAAAACAACTTTCCATCTAATCCTGGGGCTTGGAATCTGGCCTCTGCTCTGACTACTGTTATCATCCAGAAAGGTGTCCATTAACACCAGCCTTTGAGCACTCTCCCATTTGTAGCTCTTCAGCTGTCAGGTCCAGCCATATAGTCCAGCCTCTGGCTCCAGTCTGCGCCTGAGTATTGGTGTAGTAACGCTAGGGTCTGCTGCACTTGTCTCAAGCCTCCGTGTCCTGGTGATTCCTTGATTCCGTGTTCTCAAGTTTCCATGTTCCTGAATCCTAGCCTGATGTTGTTGTCTGTCTGGTTCCGGATCTAGTCTCTGCCTTTCCCGTGGTTTTGATGTCGTGTTCCCTGTCACTGCTGGTATGCCCTGGTCACCTTATATAAAGAAACATGCTGAAACAACAAAGAACAGAAGCGCACTGATGTGTAGTATGTACATACACTACAGTTCAAATGTTTGGGGTCACCCAGACAATTTTGTGTTTTCCCTGAAAACTCAAACTTTTATTTATCAAATGAGTTGCAAAATGAATAGAAATATAGTCCAGACATTAAAAAGGTTATAAATAATGATTTTTTATTTGAAATAATAATTTTTTACTTCAAACTTTGCTTTCTTCAAAGAATGCTCCTTTTGCAGCAATTCCAGCATTGCAGACCTTTGGCATTCTAGCTGTTAATTTGCTGAAGTAATATGGAGAAATTTCACCCCATGCTTCCAGAAGCCCCTCCCACAAGTTGGATTGGCTTGATGGGCACTTTTTGCGTACCATACAGTCACGCTGCTCCCACAACAGATTAATAGGGTTGAGATCTGGTGACTGCGCTGGCCACTCCTTTACGAATAGAATACCAGCTGCCTGCTTCTTCCCTAAATAGTTCTTGCATAATTTGGAGTGTGCTTTGGTCAATGGTCCTGTTGCAGAATGAAATTGGCTCCAATCAAGCCCTGTCCACAGGGTATGGCATGGCATTGCATAATGGAGTGATAGCCTTCCTTATTCAAAATCCCTTTTATCTTGTACAAATCTCCCACTTTACCAGCACCAAAACAACCCCAGACCATCACATGACCTCCACCATGCTTGACAGATGGCGTCAGGCACTCCTCCAGCATCTTTTCAGTTGTTCTGCGTCTTACAAATGTTCTTCTGTGTGATCCAAACACCTTAAACTTCGATTTGTTTGTCCATAACACTTTTTTCCAATCTTTCTCTATCCACTGTCTGTGTTTTTTAGCCCATATTAATCTTTTCTTTTTATTAGCCAGTCTCAGATATGGCTTTTTCTTTGCCACTCTGCCCTGAAGTCCAGCCTCCCGGAGTCGCCTTTTCACTGCAGACGTTGACACTGGCGTTTTGCGGGTAATATTTCATGAAGCTGCCATTTGAGGACCTGTGAGGCGGCGATTTCTCAAACTAGAGACTCTAATGTACTTGTCTTGTTGCTCAGTTGTGCAGCGGGGCCTCACACTTCTCTTTCTACTCTAGTTAGAGCCGGTTTGTGCTCTCCTCTGAAGGGAGTAGTACACACCGTTGTAGGAAATCTTCGGTTTCTTGGCAATTTCTCGCATAGAATAGCCTTCATCTCATTTTCTCATCACTTTGCGAATTTAATGGAACCAACAAATGGAATGCTCTAGATTTTCAACTAGCTCAAAGGAAGGTCAGTTTTATAGCTTCTCTAATCAGCAAAACTGTTTTCAGCTGTGCTAACATACTTGCACAAGGGTTTTCAAGGGTTTTTAAAATATCCAATAGCCTTCTTACTCAGTTAGCAAACACAATGTACGATTAGAACACTGGAGTGATGGTTGTTGGAAATGGGCCTCTATACGCCTATGTAAATATTGCATTAACAACCAGATATTTGCAGCTAGAATAGTCATTTACCACATTAACAATGTATAGAGTGTATTTCTGATTCATTTAATGTTAGCTTCATTGAAAAAAACTGTGCTTTTCTTTCAAAAATAAAGAAATTGACCCCAAACTTTTGAACGGTAGTGTACACCAGGAAGAAACTACTTATACTCAGTCTTTCTCACCTGGGTGGGTTGTATTATGAATGGTACAACTCATGTAAATGCATAGAGACCTCAGCGGGTCAGGAAGCCGAAGCAGCCAGTCACTCTCCAATCCATGGGGAAGTGCTTGCACAAAAACACCTCCACTGCTCAATGCAACCAAAACAGTAGCAGCTAAAAGCTGTATGTCACGTACACACTCACCAGCACGTGACTGGGGGCCACTGTAATAGGGTAGATTTATTTCCACTTGCGCTCACCTCTCAATCAGGTAGCGAATCAAGCATAAATCGCACCCCAAGACAGTTCCAGCACCCCAAAGTTATCCGCTGCCCCCACCTTCCTTCAATAATCAAAAAGGAATCAGCCAGAAGGAATCTGATTCCTAACAGATATTCTAAAAAACACGTGAAAATGCTTACAGGCCACCTCACTGCTCTCCAGCAGCTACAAAAAAAAAACAATCCTTCAAGGAAATGGATTCGTGCAACAACAAGAACTCACGTATTACTGGTAACTTTAATATGAACGATGTACAGTGTTTACATAAACAAAATCTAATAACAATGACTATGACATACACATCAATACAGTTATGAAAATAAAAGGGAGAAAATTGGAAAGAATTCACACTTACAAATGTTTCAGCTTTCTGATCACGGGGTAAGGATGGAAGTTGGGACACAGCTCAATCCAGGATTGACCCCCAAGCTATGAACACAGATTTGAGTCTGGCCATGTGTTTTATAGGCCCAAAACTCTGTCCAGGTTTCCCCTCCTCTCTCATATTTGCCTACTCTTTTACTGGCTGAAAATATAATGAGGTGGGTGGACACTTGATTGTCTTATGAGGGTTGTTGCTTACTCTTACCACAAGATGGCAATCACGGACTGCGCTTCTGCTGTGGACAGATCAATGAAAGTGTTTATTGTTGGAGGGGGTCAAAGGTGACATCTGTCATACTTTTCTGGATGGGGATTGTGTATGTTACGAGTCGTAAAATTGTCATTAATTTAGGGCTTATCAGATATGCACTGGGCTGTAACCACATGGGATAATATACTTGTCCAAAAGGACTTTCTGTTTGTTTTCACAATCACAGGCTACACATTCCATTCCCACAGAGGAGGGGTGGGGGCTTGCACTCTAAGACATGGTGTAATGACAATCAAGAATACATTTACTTTTCAGTGTACTACATTACACCTCCCCCTTTTGGAGTGGGCGTGAGGGACTGGCTCACCTGCCATCTCCTGAGCCCACCTCCGCCTCCGTCTTCCCCTGGCGAGAGAGACCATCGGCATTACCACGCTCAATGCCCGTTCTGTATCTGAACTATCAGATTTCGGGTTTTGGAGGAATCCCGTTGGGCAGTACATATCACACATTACATGTGTGGACACATTACCTCTATGACTGGGGTCTAAAGCCTTACCCACCTCAGACCCCGGGGAATAACCTTGGCAAAGATTATCCCACAGTTTGGCTTTGGATCCAACAGCTTGGAACGGATCACCATTACACTCCATGGGGTTGGATACACCCATAGGGCAGGCAGGAGCATACATAACTGGTTTGGATACACTTCTACTGTGTATAAAAGATTGACATGCCTCATTGGGCTCAGGCACATCCACTGAGCTGTTGGTATCATGGACAGCAGACTCAGGGATGGCCATCCCCCACATTACCATCTGGGATACACCCTCAGGTTTAGATACATTATTATTGTCTACAACAGTCTGAGATACACCCTCAGGCTTGGATACATGATCATTGTCCATAACAGTCGGAGATACACCCTCAGGTTTGGATAAATCATTATTGTCCATAACAGTCTGAGATACGCCCTCAGGCTTGGATACATGATCATTGTCAATAACAGTCGGAGATACACCCTCAGGCTTGCATAAATCATTATTTTCCACAACAGTCCGAGTCATGCTGGCAAGCTTAGATACAGGGGCACCCAGCATTACAGGCTGGGATATGTCAGCAAGGTTCATAACAGTTCCGAGAGTATCTGTGGGCTGGAATACATCTGGGGCCCACAACACAGCTGTAGGTAAATTGATGTCTGGCCCAACCAGCCTAGACATCGTAACATCCAGCACAACAGGCTGAGATACATCAGCAGGCCTCATAACAGGCTGTGATGCATCCACAGGCTTAGATACATCAGAGTCACAGTAAGTGTCACAAAACATAGTACAAGACATTTCCTCCTCAGGTGATGGGGGGTCCTTGATAGGAGGAGGGGTGACATAGGGATAGTCCCTGTTATCCCCATGGGTTTCTGGCCACACATCAGTGGGGCTGCTATCAGGGATCCTCAATTCTTTAGACTCTGATTTGGCTCCCTGTTCCCAATGCACTCCTTAATTATCAGACTCCACAGGGGGCAGGGCTGTTTGGCCTGGCAGCTCCTCTGCCCTGTGATCTGATATTGGAAGCATGTGAGAGCTGTCATGGTCACCCGACGGGGGGGTTGCGGGGGGCTTCAGACTCTTCCACCTCAGTTTGCAATTTGATCTCTGCAGAAGATTTCGCCTTGGGCTGGTCAGCCGACACACAAAGCTGAGGCTTGCAGGCATCCTGACTATGGGTCACAGGCGTGACATAAGGACAGTCATTTTGCATAGTACACATATCAGTGGCATCATTCAGAGGTACATCCACTGTCAGATTTCCCTTCACATCTGGGCATTTCCCAGAAGTATTGCACAGTCTCTGTGGGGAATCACATATCTGGATTGTTGGGGTTGCCTTCGGAGGGGGAGCCGGGACGTAATTACTGTGCATCTCCCCAAGGTCTGTACCCAGTAAAACCTGTGAGGGGATAGTAGCGGATATCCCCACTTCTCTCATCCCTCAGCTCGCTCCCCAGTCCAGATAAACACGAGCCATTGGTATAGCAGATCGGACTCCGCCAAATCCGGTCAGAGACATGGTCTTTCCCAGAATAATATCTCTAGCATCCACCATCTCTGGACGCACAACAGTCACCTCTGCTCCACTGCCTTTGAAGCCCATGGCGACTTTTCTGCCCACGGTGACAGGTTGAAGGTTATGCTTTCTCCTTCCTGCAGTCCCAGTTATAAGATAGATGGAAGGGCCTGTTACAGGGGGCACTGTGGGCATCGGGGTATTCCTCCGCTTGTCTGGACAAGTGGCACTAACATGCCCCACTTTGTTGCATATAAAACATTTGCGCATGTCAGTCAATGGGCATGTGGTCTCGGGACCCGGAGGAGTACTATGAGGGTGCCCAGGTGATCGATGGGAGGAAAAGGGGGATCCCCAGCAGGCTTACCTCTCCTCCAGGTGGACGCAGGTGTTCTCCGGGCTTCTGGCAACCTGTTGGCAACATAGGAGTCTGCCAGTTCCGCAGCGTCTCTGGACGTCTTGGGCTTCCAGTCACAGACAAACTGACGAACCTCTGCAGGACAGATATGGAGAAGCTGCTCCTTGATCATTAGATTCCACAGGTCGTCAAAGCTGGAAACAGAGAGTCCTTCTACCCATTGCTTGCAGGTGGCACTTAAGTTGCCGTCCACATCTGCGTAGCTGTCAGTGGGACCTTTCTGCAGACTCCGAAATTTCCTGCGATACACCTCCGGAGTGAGGTGATATTTCATGACCAGAGCTCTCTTTATGGCGTCATAGTCCCCGTCTTGCTCTGGTGGGAGGTCCGAAAAAACTTTCAAGGCTTTGCCCCTTAGTCCTGGGATCAGATATCGTGCCCACTGGTCTCTAGGCAGATGATATTGTCTGCAAGTCTTTTCAAATCCTCTTAGGAAAACATCCAAGTCCCCATTCTTTTCCATCACAGGAAAGTGTTCTAGTCGGGGTTTCAACGAGTTTGTATCCTGGGCATGAGGCTGTGGCAAAGCCTCACCCCTTTCAAGTCGTGCCAGCTGCAACCTCAGGTCCCTTTCAGCTTGACGCTCAACAGCCTCTCACTCTCTCGCTGCTTGGCGCTCAGCCGCCTCTCGCTCTCTCTCCGCCTGCCGCTCGGCCGCCTCTCGCACGGCCTGACGTTCAGCAGCCGCAGCCTCTTGCTCTCTCACGGCCTAATGTTCAGCAGCCTCTCTCTATGCCTGTTGGTATTGCAGGATAAGTTGTAGGCGCAAATTAGGGTCACAAGCGGCAAGCTGCTGTAAAGCCATGCCCAGAACAGAGTCCATGCCTCCCTGAGAACTGCCGCTGCGGGTGTCCTCAGGGGAAATTATTTCAGTAGAAAATTCCGACAATTGGACCTGTGCGTTTTGTTCTCTGACGCCGTGTCCAGCTGCTGCAAATCCTGCTCCACGAGCTCACGGATCAGCTGAACCTTTGTCTTAGCGGTCGGATTGATATCTCTCTTCTCGCATAGGCTGATGATAGTTTCTTTGCTGTGCTTCTTGTACAGGGCTGCCATCTTACAAAGCACCCTTTGCCAAATCAAAGATAGAAAAGAAAAACAAGGAAGAGAAACTGATTGTACGTATGTCAAGTAAGCACTGCGTTAGTTCTTTTAAGACTGTAAGACTGGTGTAATCTTCACAAAGATACAGCCAGTCCTTTAGTGCAGGGAATAATTGCTTAAACCAAGCACTAATGCTGCAATAAAAAGAAAAAAATCCCATCGCTCTGCCACCAATTTGTCACGTACACACTCACCAGCACGTGACTGGGGGCCACTGTAATGGGGTAAGATTTATCTCCACTTGCACTCACCTCTCAATCAGGTAGCGAATCAAGCATAAATCGCACCCCAAGACAGTTCCAGCACCCCAAAATTATCCGCTGCCACCATCTTCCTTCAATAATCAAAAAGGAATCAGCCGGAAGGAATCTGATTCCTAACAGATATTCTAGAAACACATAAAAAATGCTTACAGGGCCACCTCACTGCTCTCCAGCAGCTACAAAAAAAAAAAAAAAAAACACTCCTTCAAGGAAATGGATCAGTGCAACAACAAGAACTCAATACAGTTATGAAAATAAAAGGGAGAGAATTGGAAAGAATTCACACTTACAAATGTTTAAGCTTTCAGATCCCGAGGTAAGGATGGAAGATGGGACACAGCTCAATCCAGGATTGACCCCCAAGCTATGAACACAGATTTGAGTCTGGCCATGTGTTTTATAGGCCCAAAACTCTGTCCAGGTTTCCCCTCCTCTCTCATATTTGCCTACTCTTTACTGGCTGAAAATATAATGAGGTGTGTGGACACTTGATTGTCTTATGAGGGTTGTTGCTTACTCTCACTACTAGATGGCAATCACGGACTGCGCTTCTGCTGTGGACAGATCAATGAAAGTGTGTATTGTTGGGGGGGTCAAAGGTGACATCTGTTATACTTTTCTGGATGGGGATTGTGTATGTTACGAGTCAAAAAATTGTCATTAATTTAGGGCTTATCAGATATGCACTGGGCTGTAACCACACGGGATAATATACTTGTCCAAAAGGACTTTTTGTTTGTTTTCAAAATCACAGGCTACACATTCCATTCCCACAGAGGGGTGGGGGCTTGCACTCTAAGACATGGTGACAATCAAGAATATATTTAATTTTCATTGTACTACATTACACTGTATGAGATAAATATCGCGTGTCAGTTTTATTTAGGCATATAGAAGAAATACAAAGCAATATGCTACACGTTTCATAAGCTCCCTTGGCTTACTACATCCGGCTGTGCCTTCCTACTGTTCCTGCATCCGTTGTTCCAGCATTTTGTCCAGTGTCTGCCTTTCTACTCTTTTTGTCCTCTGCTGTTCCTACAGTTACGCCTAGTCCAAGTCTGCAGTTCCTCTGGTGTTCCTCCTGGTTTAGTCTACAGTTTCTCCATAGTCCCTACTTGCCTCTACTCCCTTGTTCCTCTGCTGTTCCTACTGTGCCTCCTGTTCCAAGTCCACAGCTCCTCTGGTGTTCCGCCTGTTCCAAGTCCACAGTTTCTTTTGTGTTCCTGCTGGTCAAAGTCCACAGTTCCTCTGGTGTTCTTCCTGGTCCAAGTCAGCAGTTCCTCTGGTGCTCCTCCTGGTCTGAGTCTGAAGTTCTTCTGGTTTTCCTCCTGGTCCAAGCTTGCAGGTCCTTTGGTGTTCCTCCTGGTCCAATTCATCAGTTCCTCTGATGTTCCTCTTGGTCTGAGTTGTCAGTTCCACTGGTGTTCTTCCTGATCTAAGTTCTCAGTACCTCTGGTGTTCCTTCTAGTACACATCTGCAGTTCCTCTGGTGTCCCTCCTGGTTCAAGCCTGCATTCCTGTCTCTGCGACCCCGCTGTCCTGCCCTTCCAGACTCCATTGTCCCCAGGACTGTTACCCCACCATCCTGTACTTGTCCCTCACATCCCTGACCATGGTTGATTGGGTATTTGCACTCTGTGGTTCTGAGGATCCACACCCCTTGGTCCATCTACATTTCAAGATCTGTCTTGTATTCTTTGTATTGTCGGTTTCCATGAAGTAAAGCCTTAAAATGTGACACTTAGTCTGGGTTTACACAGCACAGGAATATCGACGGTACACTGTGCTGCATAGACAGCAATTAGAAATCCATGCTGTAGTCTATACAGCACAGAGCTTTTACCATTGCGTTTAAAATCCAGCGGAATATGCAACATGTCGCATACTCCGCAGGAATCCGTTGTGTCAAGTGGAGAGAAAGTATATCTGGTTTGTGTGATGGGACACCACTGGTAAAGTGTCAGGAGCTGAGGATGGCCAGGACTGCTGAGTTGTACATCTGTGTTTGTGTTTGGAGAAGACCGCTGTTGGACTGCTCCGGCAATGGAGAAAGTGGGCGGCATGATCCCTGACAATTACAGTGTAGAGCAACTGGAAAGACAGCTGAGACCATACTTGCCAACTTTTCAAAGTGGCTTTAATAGAGATTTAGAGCTGTGGCAGATGCAGATCACCACCTCAGAATTTGTATAAATCACACCCTCTTTTCACAAGCTGTACTCACTCCTTGCATGCAACTGTGCAATGGCTCTGGAAGAAAGCAAATTGAGCGATGTGGTGTCTACTAGCTTTCCTGAATGTTGAATAGCTTATTCAGCATCCAGGAGAGCTGGGAGATGCTGCCAAACTGTTCCTGAACCTAAACTATTACACTTCTACCAATATTACCTCCATACAGTCCATATCGTGGTAGATACCAGTTGTAGACAGGTGCTCTGAAGACATATAAGTGATTATAGTGCAGTTACATCCAGTGAATCACAGGTGATGCCTTCTCTAAATGGAGTTGTACACTTTCCCTTTTCTTTTCCATCTGGCCCAGACCACTATGACAATTTCTCCTGATCACGACTCGCAGCTACAGAATTGACCACACAGACATCTTAGTGGCACTAGACCACATAACACAATGGGGGAGGGACAGAGAGGAGGTTATAGGGCACAGCTTACAGGCACAAAATCCTTGAAGGGGGGGTGCTTATTTCAATAAAATGTTTTTGTGTTGTGTCTTTTTTTACCAGTTAATTCTGGTACTAGTAATGGAGGTGTGTCTTACTGAGGTCTTTCCATTACTAGCGCTGGGGCTTGATGTCAGCCAGCAGTGTTATTTTGTCCCTAGTGAGTAACTTGCAATTTCCTATTGCTAGTATGAGAAAACAAGGATATTGCCCAGCATCCAAAACATTTTCTATAAAAAAATCCTCAACCTTTAATATAAAAATTAAAAGCAAGGCACCTAAACATCTCTGAAGACAAAGATAAAAAAAAAAAAAAAAAGCTTAGAGGCAATTAGTGAGCAGATACTGTTCACATCTGAAAAGCTTTTTTATTTAAACGTGCAGAGTTTTAATTTTTATATAAAAGTTTAAAGGGATTGTCTCACTAACCTGTCTCAGAGCCACAACCAGTTTTACATTCATACATCCTGTCTATTCCTGGTCAGGCTGTGAGTGGTTTTATAGCAGTAATTAGCATATCAGGTCCATATTCCCAGCTCTTCTATTTGCACTGACATGAGAACAGGAGATATTACCTATGAGCTCTGAAGCTTTAAAGTAAACATGTAATTGGTCTCCTTTATTTGTAAGAGGTAACACACTTTGTTCATAGATGCTGGCAGTCCAACCTTTGGTGGCCTCACTCCCTGCTCTCAGATGCCGACCTGTGGGCACTCAGTAATATCACTGGCTGAGGGAAAAGTTTGGGATTAAAATATAACTTTTAATAGTATGTTTAAAATACATATTTAAGACAAAAACCTAATCCCAATCTAGTCCGTTGACACTAGAGTAATCCAAAACAATACAATCAAATATAAATCAAATGTAAAAAATACAGAGACTGACACAAACCGCATGAGTATTGTAACGGCTGGAGTAGTCGATCCTCTGAACCACCGCAAGTGGTGGTATAAGCCACGCCAGGGAGCGGAATGTAAGTAGGTACTGTTATTCACCAGAGCCCGTCGTAAGGCAGGTTGGGCTTGCTGTGGTGTGAGTCCTACCAGGTCGCTACCCCTGATGCGACTTGCTTGTGGTGGTAGCCGAGGTGTAGTGTGGTACGAAATCATCAGGCAGAATCATAGTCAGGGGCAGGCAAGAAGGTCAATACAGGCGACAAAGGTTTGTGGTCGAGAGACAGAGGCAAATGATACGATACATGGCATAGCAACAGAACAACTCAGGAACGCTTTCTCACTAGGCTTGAAGAACTAAGTGAAGTGTCCCTGATATATAGGGTCAGCACCCTGCAATATCCAATTACCTGCGCACTGGTCAGTTAAATCACAGAGAGCCAGCGCCCACACGCTTTAGGGAACGGGAGAGCGGTTGCATTGCAGACTGACCGAGCAGGGATAAACTAGGGGACTCGGGGAGCATGGAGTGTGGCGCTAGGGTAAGTACCTGCTGCCAGAACAAGTGCCCGCCTAATAAGTCAGGCTTGAACATGCCGGAAAAACCGTCGGTCGTGCCAACCCCTACCCTTGGCCAGGCGTTACACAGGAACAGGGGACTCGAGGGTATCCGCGGTCCGACATGCAGCTTGTGACAAGCATATTATTAGGTCACTCACAGTTTTCGGTCTCCTCAGAGCCTTGGTGGGTTCAAGCTTCTCCTCCCCCTAATTTTCCTCTTCCTAAAAACGGTAATGAAGGCAAGAAAGAGTGGGGATCAGGATGCAAAAACTCGACATGATACCCCCCTGACTGCCCCCGGGAAGGAGAAGCTTGAACCCACCAAAGGCTCCGAGGAGACTGCAAACCATGAGTGACCTAATAATATTGGGAAATTAAAATTATGCTCATGCGGGTTGTATCAGTCCCTTTAGTTTTCACATTGGATTAATGTTTTATTGCACTGTCTTTCAATTACTCTGGTATCAATGAGACAGACTGGGATTCGGTTTTTGTTTTATATATGTATTTTAGACATACTATTAAAAGTTATTTTTTAATCATGGACTTTGCCCTCAGCCAGTGATATTTTGATGTTTAGTCTGTGACTACTATTGGGCTTTTCTGTGATATTTTTGAGACGTTATTTGCTGCATGCTATGGAAGATTTTCTGAGTAAATCCGTTGGAGTTGATAAATGGTTGGCGGAGGCACAGAAAGTATTCTCAGAAAGTGAATGTGAACAGGATGATAGTACACCAAGCCTGAAAACAACTTTTAAGACGCTTTGTGGGATACAAGGAGAACATAGAATCATGGTGGGAAACAAAAAGTCTAGAGAATTATATTAAAAAAAGAATTGTTCCCAGTGGCCTAAGGATTGTTGTCTGCCCAGCACCAAGGTCACATACACCAGAAATGATGGAAAAGTGGGAAAGGGAGTTGGTGGATAGTTCTCTTTGTCTGATGAATATTTTATTAGAGGAAGAGGGAAAAAAAACCCTAGAGAAAACAACTTCTCATCTGATTGAAAAAAACACTGTAATTTAAAAGTGATCCCAAGTTTGTAAAAAATAAACATTATTACAGAACGCAAGTTTCAAAATTCCATAAAAGATAGAAATGAATTAATATGTGATTTAGAAGAATTCAGGGTTACAGAAGCATTCTCTTTTCTCACTGAACAAGGAAGAGTTGAGACAGAGGTATCCTCCTCTGATCCCGAGTTCTCTGACACAGAAATAAGAAATTCTAGGAGAGAAGGAAGGGGAGACAGGAAAAGAAATAGAAACATGTATAGAGGTGGATGAGAACAATGGAATCAGAGAAGATATGGTTGGGTAGAAAAGAGGAAAAGGATAGAGGAACAAGTAGGTCCTCCCCTTCCAATAATGGGGGCATTAGAAGAATGCAAGCCCATGCTCCCACACAATTAATCTCGCCTGCCTCATCTTCTGTATCGTCTTCATTGTCTCCCTCTTTTTTAGAGATGACACTAGGGGACCTTTCCAGACTGAGAGACAGACCTCAAAGGTCTGTGAAATGAATCCTAAACATCGCAATCAGATGATTAATCTGTGTACACGTCCACTCACAAGGATTGAAAGAAAAGTCCTAACTAGGGGTTTCTCATTTGTACCTAAGGACGAAATTTAATATTTTCTCATAAGTAAAGGATATTAACCTTTTTATATGGAAGCTTAAATGGAAAAAATACTTTAAAGGGGTTGTCTCACTACATTGATTCAGGGGCGTGTTTACTGGCTTCTACTAGGCTGCAGTAGAAGTCAGGTCTGTCGCACCAGTGCTGGCAGCCTATCAGGAGAGATTGAACAGCTCTGTAGCTATAGCGGCCTGAGGAGCTGATGCAGCCCATGCAAGAGAGGATATCTAAGAATAGGTAGGAAACAGTTAATGGACAAATATTGCAAAGTGACTTGTTTTTGCAAGATCTTTAACATAAAAAGCAATCCTTGTAGTGACAACCCTTTTAAGAACAACAAAACCCAGGTGTGCAACTGATTAGACATCACAAAAGGTGATCTCCCTGGGGTGTGAACTCTGGTTAGTCTGATGGAGGAGAGTGAGGGACAAGTTGTTCTAGAATGCCACCTCCCCCTATCACAGGATACACCGGAAATAAATATTTTGTTTAAAACTAGTAATAAATGACTTAGAAAGACTAACAAAAATAAGGAGTGAATGCAGACCAAACTTTAGCATGACCGAAATGAGAGCCCTACTTTTTCTGGAGTCAGATCCTGATAAAATAATCAAGCCATCAGACAAAGAGGGGAATACGGTGGTATTGGGACATGAGTAGTACATGAAAATTTGCAAGAGTCTGCTTAATGACAGGTAGGGGTATGCAATTCTGGTAACGGATCCCACAGACTTATTCTTGAGAGACCTGGAGGACATTGTGGTACAGGTAGTTGAAGAAAGGAAATTCTCTAGAGAAGAGAGTAAGGTACTACTCCCTAAATGTCCGCAAATTGCAATGTTTTATGCCCTCCCCCAAGTTCATAAGGGGCTAAGCCCTCAGAAGGGACGCTAAACAGTTTCACGGATTGGGTCCAATATGGAGGGGACAGGCCTATATCTTCAGGACACAACGGATTTTTTGCTCAAAATTGAGGATTTTGTAGTTGATCAGGATGTCAAATTTGTATCTATGGACATCAAATCACTGTATAGCAACATACCGCATGATCTAGATGTCAAGGCAGGAGAGTTTTTTCTAAGTAGAAGAAGTGTGAGGTACCAAAGACATAACATCTTTATCCTGAGACTTGTAGAATTTATCCTTATACACAATTACTTCCTCTTCTAGTGCAACCTCTTCCACCAGCTCAGGGTTACAGCGATGGGCCACCTGTGTGCCCCTACTTACCCTAATCTCTTCCTGGGCTGGTGGTAGGAAACTGTCATGTATGGAGAGGAGGTGAGCCCTCTGACTTCCATTTTTTCATATTGGGGGCGATTCATAGATGATATATTCATATAGTGGCAAGGTAGTGTGGAGGACTTCCAGACCTTCGTGACCTCTCTGAATAGTAATAGATTGGGCCTGCGATTCCCAAGTGAAATCAGTGATAATGAAATAGCCTTCCTTGATGTTAATATCAGAAAAGACAGCAGTGGCAACTTAAGGATTAATACTCATCATAAGGAAACAGCTACAAATAGCTACGACTGATAAGGTGGTAAAACCATCACCCACCAACCTTGAAGAGAGAGCTCACGAAGAGACAATATCTGAGGATAAGGAGAAATTCTTCTATAGGGATTTCAATATACAGGCTAGGGAGCTCCAAAATAGATTTTTGTAATGGGGCTAGCCAGAAGCCAAATTAAGAACAGCTTTCCGTCATGTGTATGGGGAGAATAAATCAGTACTTTTGGATCCAAGGAACTCTAAGGCTATGTTCACACGGCTTAAAATGGGACGTATTTCATTCCGTAATTTCACGCCGTACTGCGCGAATTATGCCTGGAATATGTCCCAGTCATTACGGTAATCCACAGTTCTCAAAGAGAACTATGGATTACGTCTCCTCCCCCCGCTCGGCGAATACGCCGCGGGAGGAGATAAGTGACATGTCATTTGCTAGCGCCGTATACACGCCGCTACTAATGATAGTCTATGGGCTGGCGAGGTGCCAGCCGCCCGCTCCCGCCCCGCCCCCACGGCGTAATTGCGGGCGTAATTACTCCCCGCAAATATGCCGTGTGAACATAGCCTAAGAGCCAGAGAAAATTTGACAGAGAAAAAATAATAACTCCCTAATGATCATCGGAACCCCCAAAGAACATTCTAAACAGGTGAGGAGCAACCCTGAGGGGTATTAGAATATGTTCACATCTGATAAAGATCTTGGAATGGCTCCTAATAACATACTGTATAGGATGGGTAGGTCTTTGAAGGATTGGTTGGGGAAAAGCCACTATATCCAGAGAACAAGGCAGGACACTTTGTTGGATTGTAGGCCCACTGGGATGTATTTCTGCAGTGGATGCATCGCATGACCGTTTATACAATAATCCAGGTCTTTCAGGAGTAGTGTATCTGAGAAGGAATACACAATTCAGGATTTCTATAATTGCAGAACAGAGTAGTTTACCTCTGCACTTGCAAATTTCAACGCCAGTATGTGGGTTAAACAAAAAGGCAGTTGAAACGCAGAATTAGGGAACATTTAGGTAACATCAGAGATCGCAGAAATACCTCTACAGCCAACCACATCTGGGAGGTACATAGAGGTAATGCGTCCAGCATTAGATTTAATGTTATTGAGCAGGTTAGAATGACATCTAGAAGAGGTAATGTGGATAACTAAATAGACTTTCCGTTTATGAACCGTCCAACCAAGAAGCCTAATGAGACCCTTTATTTCACTTGTTTTATCTCAGCTTGGTCACCTTCCATGGATATCTGGACATGATTGTCCTAACTGTAATTTATGAGAGGGATTACCTCTTCTTGGTGTCCCTGTCCTATATTAGTACCATGGCAATATCTCGCTGAAACATCATTATTCTCAGTTTGGTAGCAGCATGGCAGGGTTCCCCCCTATGCTTTGCAAGTCATCATTGACCTTCTCCCTTGGATCATATTAACTTTATTTTATCTTGTCTCACCGGTTGTCATTTGTACCAAGGCCATAATCTGTAGGTGCTGCTTTTTGAGGTGAAAAACAGGGCCTACTAGGGTGAGGTATCCAGAGATGGGACCGCCTTTGTCAGGGCAACTACTCAGTGGTATTCAGGGTGAGTTTTTGAACTCTGATCCCCACTATTGCTTGCCTCCATTACAATTCCCAGGAAGAGGAAAACTAGGAGGAAGAGAAAGTTGAACCCCTCACAGATCCAAATGTTCAAGTGTAACTGTAACCTCTGCACCCCTATAACTTCTCCATTATATAAAAAAAAAATCTAATTTATAAAAATGTCTAACAGCTGAGTACATTTGGCGCATCAGAATTGTTTTCCTTGCAATATCTACTTGCATAATTCAGTATTTGCTCATTCCTCCAAAAAACACAATCTGTGCTCAGTCATTAATATGCATAGACGATCCAGATATCACTCATACATATGAATGCATTTACATTATGTATGTGAAGATTGGACTTTAAGACACTGTAACACACTACACTTGTACAGGGTGCTGGGAATGAGGCATTATGGGAGTTTTGGACACCTGTAAATATTTTCATACTTGAAATGAGGTCATAATTCAGCTCAGATGTGAAAAAAGAAAAAGGAAACAACAAAACATCCACATGTATTACAAACATAACTACTGTATGCTTCATTACTGTAGAGAATAACTGTACCAATATTATAGAAGTAAATGTGGCTTTAGGTCACACTATCTATAAACTGTGGTCAATAGCATTTGTCCTATCTGTTTATAAACACAACCACCAGCATCCTATGGGCCCCTCTACATGGCATTGTTTTACAGTCGGATTTTTACACGGATTTCGGATTTTGAAACCGGTCAAAACTGGTCGGTCAGCCATTCCCATAGACTTCAATAGAAAATCTGAGCTGTAGTCTACACAGCTCAGATTTTCTGAGGTTGGATTTCAGAGCTGACGGCTTTGCAAAAAAACTTGGAACATATATTCTTCCACCAGGCTTACAGCAGAAAAATTACTGTTCAATGTTATATGGGCCGGCTGAATCTGAAATCTGACCGCAAAAAAGTGACAAAAAACTAAAACTGATTGTAAAATACCATTGGATTCTGTTATAGAATCCAACCGGTATTTTACAATCGCCGTGTGGACATACCCAATAGGATTTTTCTTGAAGGGTATTTACACTTTTGCAAATCTATCTTTATTGATCTGATGTTGCTAAAATCAACACTAGGGGCCACATGTATGAAACTGTTTAGGTAACCTATGGGCAAAAAAGTGAGTTTTAGACCTAAACAGTTTCATACATGTGTCCCTAGTTGTCTACTATTTCATGCATATACTACATTTCCTAGTCCCAGACAACAAACAAACCACCTATGATGTTGGATGATGATGATGTTTTGCATTGGTTTCTACACTTCTCTTTACCCCTCTTCAAGCTAATCTACTTGAAGAACTTAAAGGGGTGTTCACACTAAACCCTTTAATGGTATATAGATAGGATATGCCATCTGGGACCTGCACCTATCTTGGGACTGAGCTTCTAAAAGTGTCGTCTCAGAATGGAGAGCAGGTTGCGCTTGCGCACAACTCTCCAACTCTCCATTCTGTTCTATGAGAGTTCCGAGTACAGCTAAGCGTTGTGTTCGGCAGTGCTCGAAACTCCCATAAAACAAAATCTAAGCTCAGAACGCCACTTTAAAGCTTCTGAGCCCCAGTGCAAACACTGTAATGGGACCTTCACCTACCAAGTACTATTTATAATATTGTCTTCTTTTGTAGCAGAAGGGCCTTTGGGCTCCCTTAGGCACCAAGGCCCAAATTAAATCTGTGCACACTGTAAAGCTAAAACCTTGAACAGTGAGAGAGATGAAAGGTAGTAACAAATTACTGCAGGAAGGAAGTAGAGAAACCCAGGAGAATTGAACTGTAAGTGTCCAGTTCCCATGTTACAGGCAAGCACAGACAACCACAACCACATGCAGTGAGCAGAGTTTTCAAATAGCTGATTAATTGGCTACGCCTCATTCAGTTAGCATGCTACTTAAAAATATGTGGGCATAGTTTTACCCAGATGTAGCAGTCAGTCACAACATAGAAATATACCCATAAATTAGCATAATAAGTAGAATATAATAGATATACTTTAATACATATCATACAGTATAGAATAAGTATCGTATGAAATAGTAATACTATACTTTTTATGTAGAAAACTCCCCAGTGGTCCATTTGTCATTCAATATTTATGCCTTGTGCAGCTGAAACCTAAATATATGTGGTTCTCTTTAATAGCAGACCATTCTGTATAGCACTCTGCCATTAAAGGGATAAGAATGACACTGCATCTGCCAGATCCTTCTGAAGTGAGAGGAAGGCAGCCGCAATGATCATATCACGGTCACAAAAAATGCTTAACAAGCACTCAAAGGGAACCCTGTGACTTGAATGCAGAAAGCTTTCTTCTGACATTTGGAGTGTTAAAATGGAAACCTCTGACATCACAATGACATCATGAAACTTGTCAATATCTTAAAATATATGTTATGTCTAATCCACGACAATTATTACATGCCACAAGATACTGTCTCCTCAGTCCCACCTTATCAGTTCTAATGCCTGCAATAAATATTTCTATACACAGGAGCTTCATGGCCATTTAAAGATCTTCCCTACCACCTAGTGGCAGGAGGCGAGTTACATTAAATCTTTGTAGGTGGAAAGAAGTGCTTGTTTGATGTCATTATAATTCTGATAAAACAAAACTCTGGCTAAATTTTTTAAAATACAAACATAAAAAATGTCTGTTCGGTCTTGATACCACGTTAAATTAAAAATAAACTAAACTAAAATGTAACTAAAAAATGTTTGCTCAAAGTAAAAAGAAAAAATTATCCCCAGAATTTGGGATTCCAAAAAGGGATATTTTGCTGTGAACGTTCATGTATATGAAGGCTTTGGACATGAAAAATTTAACTCTATTTCTAATTGTACATGGCATCCAAAAGGCATACAAACCTTTTCAACAAAATGTGATATTAGACAAATAGAATCTAATAATTAAGTGTGGCTAAACCCTGTTTAGTTCGATTGCAGTTCAGCCAAACTTGTCATAGTAATCGGGATTCAGGATGTCCATTAACCCCTTACCGTTGCAGCCAGTTTTGACCTTCCTGACAGAGCCCCGCTTTTTAAATCTGATATGTGTCACTTTATGTGGGAATAACTTTTTCATACTTTTACCTATCCAAGTGATTCAGAGATTGTTTTCTCGTCACACATTATGCTTTAAGTTGGTAAGAAGTTTTGGTGCATAAATCCTTTGTTAGGCTTCCGGTTTGCTAGGGAAGCCTTCAGCAGCCGTGATTATATTGCGGCAATGCCGATGGAGATAGAGGTAGCTTCCTCCCTTGGGCTGTCTGCGAGCAGTTGTGAGCACGAGTGAGCGCGGCTGCTAAGGGAGGAATCGCCCACAACCGGAGTGAGCTCCAGGCATGGGTGACACAGCATAGGGCCAGCTGTAAAATGCAGTTGGTCCCATGCCTGGATCGTGTGGGCCCCACTTGTGATCTCACTTCCCGGTAGGACATACAGGTACATCCAGTGTCAGAAAGGGGTTAAAGTCTATAAAGAAAAAATGTTGGAATTGTTTTCCAGCCCCTGGAAAGCATCTACACCAACCAAATGCCTCCAATCTGCATGGGTTTATGAGTAACCTGAACCTTAAATGCAATGCCAACTCCAAGACAAATCTCTAACTACTCCCCTACTCCAACATAGGGTAAGGATAAGGAAAGATTTTCATGCATTTTATCAGTATTTATCTTAGCCCAACCAGAATTGAATTGCTTATACTCAGGTCTAAGTTAAAGGGGTGTTCCAGGAGTTCCGAAAGCTGTTTGATCCCTTGGGGCATGATAAAAAATAGAAGATAAGACTCAAACTTACCTGTCAGATGCTCTCGTTCAGTCCTGGTGACCAGACCTTTATTAAAGAAGTAAATGTGAATGTTCATCATTCATGTGACAAGTGCAGTCTATCACAGGCCACAACATCAAGTGCACGTGACCGCTGTGCCCTGTGATTGGCTGCACCTGTCACGTGAAATGATGACCGTTCACTGCTTCAGCAGGGATGAACTGACCATCCGGGAGCATTCGAGAGGTAAGTATGAGTCTTATCTTCTATTTTTTATCATACTACGACAGACCAACGAGCTTTCGTAACTCCTGAAACACCCCTTTAACTGTGACCTGTCCAAAGTGCAACACTGCTATTAATATGTCAAAGAACATTAAAAAAAATGTTGATTTTATGACTCATGAAAAAATAACAGCCCCCCCAAATATACTTAACAGCTCATGGACTAGTTATTTTGGGCCATAAAGAGGTACTTCCATCTTACTCATTACCTGTAACCCCTTGCCAACATATGACATAACTGTACGTCACAATGTCATTAAGGATGAAAGGAGTGGGCTCAAGTGTGAAGCATGCTCCATACAAGATTGGTGCCAACTGTTAATTACAGCTGTCTCCTGCCATAAGCAGCAAGGATCAAAGATGGCTACTATCACTAGAGATGGGCGATTTTCTCAAAAATTCGATTCGCCGACTTCGCCGAATTTTCCGAAAAAAATTGTTTCATTCCGAATTACTTTGGGACAAATCGCGTGTAAAAAACAACTATTTCCAGGTTACGGGAGAGCCTGTAGGGTGCTGTAGACATTGTGCCATGCTTAAATATGCAGAGGGAGCTTGGTTTGGTCTTCATACAAGGTTGTGTTTTAGTATGACACACACATGACTGCCGCCGCTCTTAGAATCGCTTCACTATAAAATTCCTGGGCACTTAAGAGGGCAAACTGACCAAAAAAACTGAAGCGGAAATGTAGCCTGATAAAGTCATGGCAGCGAAAGCTGGAAAAAAACAAGCTGAGGGCTCAGGTGGCAACATCAGTGACAGAGTGTGGAGGTGACGGCGGCAGCCACAGCAGCATGAGGTCAGAGAGTGGCACAATGGGCATTCTGGAGGTGCAAAAACAGGAATAGGCCACAGAGTGGCACAATGACACAGTGTGGAGGACACGGCAGCACCCACAGCAGCAGAAAGGGGTCAGAAGGGCACAAGACATTTCGGAGGTGGCAAAAACAGGGATAGGCCCACAAGGGGCAAAATGACCAGTTGGAGGCAGGGGCGCAGCAGCATGGGGTCAACAGGGCAAAATGACATTCGGGGAGGTGGCAAAAACGGGAGTAGGCACAAGGGCACAATGACACAGTGTGGGGCAGGGCACAGCCACACCCAGCGCATGAGGTCAGACAGGGGCACAATACTTTCTGGAGGTGGAAAAAAAAGGGGGTAGGCCAAGAGGGGCACAATGACACAGTGTGGAGGTCACGGCAGCAGCAGCATGGGGTCAACAGGGGCACAATGACATTCGGAGGGGGAAAAAAACGGGAGTGGGCCACGAGGGGCACAATGAAACAGTGTGGGGGGCACGGCAGCCCACAGCACAGCATGAGGTCAGACAGTGGCACAATGACATCGGGGGTGGAAAAAACAGGGTGGGGCCACAGAGGAAAACCATACACAGGTGGGGGTCACGGAGAAACAGCAGAGGTTTTAGAAAAGGGCACTTTTACATTCTGGAGATGGCAAAACAGGGGCCAAGGGGTGGCACAATGACAGAGTGTGGGGTCCCGGGGCGGAGAAACAGAAAGCAGCATGATCAGAGAGTGACACAATGACAGGGGTGGAGGTACCGCAGCAGAAAAGCAGCAGCATGAGGTCAGAGCCCTGGCACATGACAGAGTGTGGAGGTGGTGGCAATCCAGCCCCTGGTAAAGAGGTGGTGGCAGATGAATGCAAAAAGAAGATAGACCAGGCGGTTCCTCCAAAACCCACACTATGCCGTAGACTTTGTTTCCGGCGGTCATCTAAACAACATGTTGCGTTTGGGCGGAATACCGTCAGTAGGGACATTCCATTGATTTAAAACTAGGGCCTTCTCTCCCCCAAATGTCGTTCGTATCACAGTTTTTTAAAGGGAGCTGCACTTTTTAAAGTGACATTAAGGGCGCAATTTTGGGGCATGTGAAAAGCTTTAAGCGATATTTTAAAAAATAAAAGTCAATATAAAGGAAAATGCGTCTACTTCTTTTTGCATTGCAATAAAACGTGGAAGGGAAACCCCCTCGTTTAAAATCCATCCGTGTTTTAAAACATATTGTAAAATTTTAAAGGGCCCTTTTTTCAATTTATATGGGGGGCAGAAAAAAACTGTCACAATGTTTGGCATCAGGCGGTGGCGGCATCAGAATAGGCTGAGGCAGGTTTTTTTAACCCAAACCCTCTTTCTCAAAGTTTTTCGTGGGGCTCATGGCTGATGTAATCTATGCCTAAGGCTTTGGGTGTGGGGAAAAACCTTGCCGATCCACGCCTGTTTCATTTTACAAAGGTCTCGTTCCACAACGGGTTCCCTTGGGGAACGTTTCCCCCCCGCCGCACTGAACCCCCCCGCTGATGCCACCTATTTGGCCGGACAGGACAGTTTTTCCACTCAAACTCGGCAAGTTTCGGCCACACAACTAGTTTTTGGGTGCCCCAAATTCCCGCAACTTCTAACGGGGGGGCAGATGCTGTCCAAGTAACCACCACCTTTGGTTAGGGTCTGCTCCAGGTCCTGGCGCCGCTCGCTGGTGAGTGCCCCCCCCTCACTAGGGGGGGTGAAGGAACTGCTCATCACTGACTCCAACTTAGGTTGCTGCTTAGGGGGCTGGTACTGCTCCGACCCCCCCCCTTCCCCCCAGCAGGGTTGTACTGAGCGCTGAGGAACCCCCCGGCAGACCTTCAAGGAGGGGCGATGCCGACAAAAGGCAGCAGCCAACTGACTACGGAGGGTTTCCTTATAGAATTTTTGGGTTTTTCCTCCCCCTCAGCAGCTGGGAAAAAGGGTCCCATTTTGGGCCGGGAGCAGGGTCCAATGGGTGAGACCAAAGTCATCCCTCTGCGGGGGTGACTATTCGGCTGTCACTACAAAAAATCAGCATCGCAGGCCACTGCACAAATGCTCCAGGGACCCCCCCCTGCCCCATCTCCCTGTATACTGCCATAGCGCTGCGGTCATCTGCCTCGTCTTCCTCATCTCCATCTACCTCCTCCACTGCTCCTGCTCCTCCTCTCTTGTCACCTGGGGAGAAAATCCACTTTTCACCAACAATGCTTCGCTCCAATGTCCTCATTCTCCTCCAGTTCAGTCCCCACCCCGGACCATGTGGCCGCGAGATTATCGCCACTCTCCAGTCCCAGCCCAAAACAGATTTTTAGCATCTGTTCCCGGACATGGCAGTAAATGAAAGTTTTCACGAAATTTCCCTGGGGGACCGACAAATAAAGTGGGCCTCCTCGAATGGCCCCAGCAAACGGCATGGGCCCCCGCATGAGCTGCTACTGGCTGACATCAAAGTTACACAGGGGGTACTCCTCCCCTGGATCAACAAAAAATCGTTTAATGGCCTTTTCTCTGTTCATACAGTTGGTCCAACATGTGCAGGCTGGAAATTCCAACGGGTGGAAACATCGCATATCAGAGTGTGTTGGGGGGAGGCCGTTCTGCCGCTGAAATTTCCCGAGGAGGGTGTTCCTGGCTTTTTAGGAGTGGATGAAGTGCATGCCACAGTTTTTCCCGGCCATTTCAGAATCTTCTGAAGATCGGTGGAAAACTTCAGGAACCTTTTCAAAAACCAGATTGAACACGTGCGCCATGCAGGGGGCATGGACCATCCCTCCTCGGTGCAGCGTGGACACCATGTTTTCCCCCCATTGTCCGTCACCATGTTCCGAATTTGCAGTTGGCACCGAAAAGCCACAAATCGATTCTTGCTTGCATGACCCGGAGCAGTTTTGTCCCTTGTGTGACTTCCGTTCAACTGAGGGAAGCCAGGTGTAGAACTGCGTGACACCGCTGTGCCCCCAAAACATGTGGTATGATGGAGCAGTAAATTGTGGAGGCTGAGATGGTGGGTGGAGGTGGAGGAGGAGAGGAGGCGGACATTGGCGCAGGAGCACAGTTTTAAACGTGAGAGAAAAGCGGTGTCTCCTGTCCAAGTTGTTGGTGTGCCTGGGCAGGAACACATTAAACCCAGTGGGCTGTAAAAGGACATGTACTGGCTCTGACCTAGTTACAGCTCCACACGTCTGCGCGCCATGCACCTTGGAACAAACCAATAAGCTCAAGGACTGGCCCACCTTCCCTGTTCTACATATTTGTGAAGGGCTGTTTACTGCCATTTTTTGGGAAAAGAAATTACGGCTTGGAACTCTCCACCTCGCTCCGGCCCACGGGCCATTAATTCTCTGAACGGTCCCAAAAGTCCACCATTTGGAAAGGGAGGGACTGCATACCAACAACTTGGACAGACACTGTCAGCTTCTGCACTTTAGGATGTTATGGACGCATACTGTTGTCTTTTTTGCAATCACCTCGTTGAACGACTGCTGGCGCCATGAGTAGCGAGGAGCATCTGGACGGGGAGAAGATGGCAAAGAGAAACAGCTCCCGTCTGCCGAGGTGGTGGAGCCTTGACTGGCGAAAGGGAAATTTGTGCCACTGGCCGCTGCTGCTGCTGCGGCAGGATGGACCACCACATCTGAGCCACGTTTCTCCCCCAGGCCACCGATGGTGACGCTGCATGTTTGACGCAGGTCCGGGTGCCAACGTTAGCTCCCTGGCCACGTTTCACTTTCTGCCCACAGATTCTACATATACCCATATTCAGCCCCCTCCGGACTTAGCAAAGAACTGCCACACCGCTGAGTAGCTGATTTTACCGTCTTTCGCTCCGTACTGAGTGACCTACTACCGCCGCCCCCTCTCGTTTGAGCCCCTGTACCGCTACTTTCTTGGAAACCGCGAAGCGGGTTTTCTACCCCGTGCGCGTTTTGGCTCCTGCCCCTCACACTGCTGCTACCCCGCTCGACCCTCCACGGCCACACAAACCCACTTGCTGGCTGCAACCGCTGCCTGACGCGCCAGTTGACGCCATCTCTCCTACAAATAGGGAAAGCCCTTTGCTTCACCCGGCTCCCAAGTGCGGTTGGCACACCCACCCATCGATTATATGTTTCATCGTCACTGCTGTCCTCCTCCCCAGGTCTTGGTATGCAAGAACGACCCCTCACAACATGACCTTCCCATGCCACTCTCCACATCTATACTTTGCCGTCTACTGCAAGAAACCAGGGATATGGCCCATTTCTTCGCTGCCAAGTAGCTGCTGACTGTCCTCCTAAAATTGTTCATCCTTGCTAAAATAGTGGCGCTGACCCAGACCACATAGTTAGACCCCTCTGGCTGAGGGAACCGAGGGGACAGTGGCGGGTTGAGGACAGGTGAGGGCCACTGACCCACTCCCGGGCCAGGGCCAACTAAGGGTCGTGTCCTGACTTTCCCACCAACTCTTGACTGGGGTTTGTCAGAGGGTCATCTGGGAGGAAGAGGATGACCTAGTCAACCAATCAAGAACCATTGGGTTGCTGAACAACACATGGCCGCTAAAATGACACCGGCAGTTCTGGTCTCACCGAGTGACCCCTTTTTTTGCGACGTCCCCTTACTGGCTGCGACCTGGCCTGCTCCAGGAATGTTTGTACCACTGCCACTCGCGCAGGTAAAGAGCCTGCCAAACCCCTCTTTCTTAATACGGTTTTGTTCTAAAATGTACAGACTCTGTTTAATGAAGAATATCGTATATGAAAATACACACCCTGTATTTGATTCCAAATGAACCCACTAACAAGCTTGGGTAACCCTTGGGTATAAATTGCGCTCCACAAATGCCAGGAAAAAATTTACTTGTATGTTCCGTTTAAAAAACACTGTGTAATTTTACTGTATATAAAAGCACAAACAGGCTTAATTAACCTTTCGGATTTGAATTATGCCCACATTCAAAATTTCCTTCTTCGGCGTTTAAAAACACTGTTTTTCTTTTAGTACCACAACGCAGAAAAACGCTTAATAACCCTTTGGGTCAAATTGCGCAAAAAAAATGAGCAGCCAAAAATTAAGTGGTATTTGGATTGTAAAAACCGCTGTTTTCTTTTAAATGAATACAACAGCAGCAGGCTTAGACAACCTTTGGATATTCCCAATGTGCTGTGAGCAGATAGCATTAAAATGTATATGCAGCTGCATTGGACGCACACTGGACTTCAATTCCAATACCCCACAAAATCAAAATGTAAGAGAAGCAGTCTCTGAGACAAGCTGTGACACCCCCCAAAAATCGCTGTATAAAAGTTAGTTCTTTAGTGTGAGATCGCAGCAGCAGCACCTTCACTACTCAGTACAGTGAGACGAGTGTGAAGAGCGAGCATGGCGCCCGGACTATAGTGCGATGTCACAGAATCCCGCCGGTCTCTGATTGGCTTCATCTCTGCACAGGTCATGTAGGCTATGCCTTTCTTCCTCCTAGAATTCTTTGCCCCAGTAACGCCATGTCTCGCAGCCATTTTATCAAATTAAAAACACGCTTCGTCCCACGACTCACCCCAAACTTTGACCCCTTTGTTCAGGAAACGAAGTTTTCCTGAAATTCTAAACGAATTCCACTTCGTTAGAATCAATTCGCCCATCTCTAACTATCACAGCTGTTTAACCACATGGATTCCGCAGTCAACAAGACCGTGGTATCTAATTTGTTACAAATTGGTGCAATACTTCGTTCTACCACCTGATGGTGGGGTGCTGGCCAGTTGTCATGGCAGCTGGTCATTTAGCTAAATCCCCAAGACTTGCCATCTTACTATTCCTGCTAGAGGCAAGGTGTAATAGAAGTTGTAACGGAGGAGTGGATCGGCTGGACCAACGCAAGCGATGATAAACTAAGGGCCCCGCCAGGGAACGGAAATCTAAGTAGCCCCCGGTTTTCACCAGAGCCCGCCGCACAGCGGATGGTCTTGCTGCGGCGTGAGGCTACCAGGTTCGTTACCCCTGACGTGACTTGCTTGCCCATGGCGGTCGGGTACAGCCCTGGGCAAAATCGTAATCCGGAGGCTAGTTTGGGGACGGCGGCAGAAGGCAGGCAGGCGGCAGAGGTTCCGTGGTCAGAGGCAGGCAGAAAGGTCCCGGGCAGGGGGCAAACAGGCAAGGTCAGGAAACGTAAGCAGGCGACTGGTAAAACGGGAAATCAAGACTGAACTCAACACCCTCTAAACGCTCCAAAAACACACCAACAGACTGGCACGAGTGCAAGGAATGTCTACCATATATAAAGGACCAGCGGCCGACAATTAACCAATTAAAGGCCCCTGGGCCCTTTTAAATCGGACCAGCCGTCGCGCGCGCGCCTTAAGCAGGGATTATGGCGCGGCGGCTGTCAGAGCGGGAACGGGACGGGATGTAACACGGGGTTTCCACCCGGGCAAAAGGACCACGCTGCGGCACCGCAGCACCCGTGCCGGACCCGGCCCCCGGGGGGACGGGCCCGGCGGGCTGCGGGCCCCGCGCGCCCTGACACACCCCCCCCCCCCCCCCCTTAGCTCTCCCCCTCTTCCTTTAAATTTTGCGAGGAGATCAGGGGACAAATTTGGGTCTCATTTCCCATAACCTCCTCCGGGCCGAACCCTTTCCCCATCATAAGATAGAACCGTTCCCCCCACGTCTTCCCGCCACCCCCCTTTTACCTCAAAAAATGTTATCGTGCACAACGGGAAAAGGCAGACAGGTCTGGGGGAAAAGGGTTCACACCACCGGCTTGAGGGGGGACACTTAAACGCGTTGGGGAACTAAAATCGGGGCAGGCGAAGTTTTATAGGAAGGGGGTTCAACTGCTGGAGCACCACAAAAACCCAGGTATTTGGGGCCCAATTGTAACTGGGCACCTTTAAAAAAAAAGGGACATACTTAGCAGATAACCAAACCCTATCCCTCCCCCAAAAAAAGGGGGCGGGGGCCTACGGTACCGGGCCCCACCTGACGCTTGGTGGGGGCAAAAGCTCGTAGCAGGGGCCTTCGTGGAGCCCAAACCCTTTTGATTCCCTTACTTGGGCACCAGGGCAGGGACAAGAGACGGGGTAGCAAAGGGGGGGGT